>RJWJ010022236.1:0-27054 GCA_004363605.1 Indri indri | reverse complement strand
TTATTAAAAAGTCCAAAACAATAGATGCTGGTGTGGATGCAGAGAAAAAGGAACGCTTATACACTGTTGGTGGGACTGCAAATTAGTACAACCTCTATGCAAAACGCTATGGAGATTCCTCAAAGAACTAAAAGTAGACCTACCATTCAATCCAGCAATCTCACTACTGGGTATCTACCCAAAGGAAAAGAAGTCATTTTATTGAAAAGACACTGTACTCAAATGTTTATTGCAGCACAATTCATAACTGCAAAGCTGTGGAATCAACCCATGTGCCCATCGATTCATGAGTGGATTAACAAAATGTGGTATATGTATACCATGGAGTGCTACTCAGCCATGAAGAAGGATGAATTAAGGCTTTTATAACAATTTGGATGGAACTGGAGACCGTTATCCTAAGGTGCAGTATCTAAAGATTGGAAAAACAAACACCACATGTACTCGCTATTAAATTGGAACTAACCGATGAGCACATATGTGCACGGAGAGAAGTAAAACTCAGTGGAAATCGCGCAGAGGGGAGGTGGGCGAAAACCTACCTAACTGGTACAATGAACACTACCTGGATGATGGGCACACTCACTGCTTTGACTCAAGCATTACGAAAGTGATCCATGTAACCAAAAACATTCATAGCCCTGTAATATTTTGGGAAAAAAAAGCACAATTAAATTAGCTTCTAAGTGACACCCAGCAGAAGTGGCAGCAGGTCCCCAAGCCCCCTCACCAGCCTTAGTGAGGGCTACAGTGTCCCCATACTTGGCGTTGTAGGGGAAATGAGCATGAAGACAAAGGCTATCTTTAACTTTAGTCAAACCCTGGATTAATGGCTTCTAAGTCCATAAAAGGCAGAAATCTCTAATTTCCTAATATTCAAAGAGTCAGAGAAAAATATTCACTAAGCAGTAAGTTAGGCCTACATTCTGACAAGTTTGTTGGCTTTTGATTATCTGAAATACCTGAATGCTGTTTGAGAAAATTAATAAAAATTTGAAGTTGAAATATAGGAATTACATAACATCTACTGAATGATTATACAGTTGACGTTTGAACAACACGGGTTTCAACTTTTCAGGTCTATTTATGTGTGGATTTTCTTCTGCCTCTGCCACCCGAGACAGCAAGATCAACTCTTCCTCCTCCTCCTCCTCGGCCTATTAGATGTCAAGAAGATGAGGATGAAAACCTTTATCATGATCCACTTAATAAATAGCAAATGTATATTCTCTTCCTTACGATTTTCTTGATAACATTTTCTTTTCTCTAGCTCACTTTATTGTAAGAATACAGTATATAATACATACGCAAAATATGTGTTAATCGACTGTTTATGTTATCCATAAGGCTTCCAGTCAACAGCAGACTATTAGTAGGTAAGTTTCGGGGGAGTCAAAAGTTACATACGGACTTTCAACTGCATGGGAGGTTGGTACTATTCGAGGATCAACTGTAAATTCTTATGCAGAAACCCTGTGTGATGAGTGAATGCCCTCTGAGAAATGAAAATTCCTTGTAGATTTCTATGGCTAATATGAATTGTGGGGGCCTTGTCCCTTTGTATAAGCTGATTATTTCCTCTGCTGGAGCGCTCTTACTCTCAGACAGACCTGGAAGTCATGCCCTCATCTCCAGCCCATCTCTTACCTTCTCAGTGATGCCTACCCTGACTACCCTATTGTCAAATGCAACCCTATCCCTGCCCACAAGCCCCACTCTGAATCTCCCTTGCCCTATCCATCTTTTCTTTTTATTAATAACCATGGCACTTAGTCACATAATTTACTTATTTATTATGTGTATTGTTTATGGTCTTTCCCTATCTCTCCTTTTGCTAGACAATAAGCTCCATAAGGGTAGGGATCTTTTTCTGTTTTGTTCACTGATGTATCTGTGCCAAGAGCCTAGAACGGTGCCTGCCACATAAGGAATGAGATGAATGAAAGAAAGTTCTATGGGAAGATGAAATAGTCATCTTTCGAAATAATAGCAACCTTTGTCATTCAAGATTAATTTTACATTTCCGAGGTTAAGGTATAAAAAATTCAGCGCAAAATGGGTGCATCTCTGGCTATTTTGAGAAACTAGTTACTGTATTTGTTAAAGAACCTAGAGATTATTTAATATTAAATATTGTTGCCCTTATGATAGAATTGGGAGGATGTATACTAGAAAGAATCCAGATGGCCTT
Organism: Indri indri; assembly: GCA_004363605.1. NCBI lineage: Eukaryota > Metazoa > Chordata > Mammalia > Primates > Indriidae > Indri > Indri indri. Next base: position 24,863 of record RJWJ010022236.1, on the reverse strand, counting down.
GGGTTTAAATCCTGGCTCTAGTCCCCATAAGTAACCGTGTGACCTTGATCAAGTCAGTTACACTCTGAGGCTCAGCTTTCTCATTAGTAAATCAAAGACACCACCTGCTTATTGTGCGGTGCTGTAGTGTGTTGTGTGTATACATATGTAATATACCCATGCAATAGCAAGCTGTCAAATTAATGTTCATATCTTACTTCTTAGGCTATTGGCTAATGAAACAGTTTAAATCAAATTCAAAGTAAGCTTTTAAAAAAGAGAATGGTTTAATGAATCTTTGTGTACCCATTATCCAGCTTCAACAATTATCAACTCATGGCCAGTCTTGCCCCCCAACACCTCCCACCCCCCACTTCCTTCTTCATACTATTTTTATTTGTTTGTTTTGAGATAGGGTCTTGCTCTGTGGCCCAGGCTAGAGTGCAGTGGCATCATCATAGCTCACTGCAACCTCAAACTCCTGGGCTCAAGTGATCTTCCTACCTCAGCCTTCTAAATAGCTGGGACTACAGAAATGTGCCACCATGTCTGCCTAATTTTTCTATTTTTGTAGAGATGGGGTCTTGCTGTGTTGCTCAGGATGGTCTCAAACCCCTGGCCTCAAGTGATCCTCCTGCCTCGACCTCCCAAAGTGCTGGGATTATAGGCATGAGCCACCATGCCTGACCCTCCATACTATATTTTGAAGAAAATCCCATATATATCATCTCATGTGCAAATATTTTAGTATAAATCTCCAAATGTAAGAATTCTTTAAACAACATAATCATATCATTACCTCAGCTGACAAAATTAATAACTTGCTATCATTAAATATCCAGAAGGTATATTCAAATTTCCAAATGTCTCATAAATGATGTTTTTAAAAAACTTGTTTAAATCAGTATCCAAACAAGGCCTATACATTGCTATTTGTTGATATATATTTTAAGTCTCTTTTAGTCTCTTTTTTTCCCTTAGAATTTATTTGTTGAGGAAACAGGGTTGTTTGTCCTATGGAATTTGCCATACACTGGATTTTGCTGATGGTACAAAAAAGTTTAATTTCTATAATAAAAAATCTGATGTGTCAATGACCATAACCAACATCCTAAATGTAATGTGGTTATGGTTTCTGCACAGCAGCAGGACAAAATGATTAATAGAAACAGAGCTGAGGGGCATGAGCACAAGAACAGTGTTCGTTCTAACCTACTAGGAACAATAAATGCTTCCGTGTGTAAGGGGGAAAGTCGTGGCCAATGTTGTAAGTATCCGTTTCCCTCTTGCACTGACTATCCACACCCCCTTCCTAACACGACTTTGTGATCCATAATTAGCACAGTTATTACTGCCTTAGGGATATGGCAGGTCAGGCAAAGCCCTGTGAATGTCCACCCTTTGCAGAGCCCTGGATGCATTCCTCACCACACCACACCCGGGATTAGAGGAGGGGCTGACAGCCGGGCAGGGAGGCCCAGGTCAGGAGAGAAAATCCTGCGGCCCTGGGTCCTGGATGTGAAGAAGGTGCCTTCAGGAGCCAGGCTGAAGAGAATGGGGCTCTGGCAAAGCTGAAGAAATCTGCCAGACACCCTGGGTAAGAAAGGTCACTCAGACAGACAATAATTTTCTGCTTAATAGGAGGACACTCCCATGCGATTCCAATTGCCTAAGTGTCAAAAAAAAAAAAGATACAAACAAATCTGCCTCGAATGTTTTTGTTTCTTTTTTATTTGTTTGTGGTTCTTTTTCTCTTTTCTACTGTTACCTCCTAGTTCCACAGCATGCCTCAAATGTTTTTGGAATGAAGAAGGATATCAATATGGTTTCTTTCAAATGTAAATGGTACAGTGATACACACGGCTTTTTGCAGTAGATCCTTGCATCTAACTTTTTTCTATTAAACAGGAGCTAGATTGCCAGTTGGCTCCAATATGTCTCACCAATGACAGCCCAACAGCATTTTGCATATGTAACCTAACTGATCTGACTGAATTTCGCACTGAAATATAGTTATTGGAGATACAGTATGGATAAATTTATTTTCAGAGATTTCCTTTGGGTTTTTTTTCATGTATAAAAAGTGGCAGTAATAGTGTCTCACACTCTTTCCTTTCACCAGCCTCCTGAATTTCTTACTATTTCTTGGGCTCCATAAATATTTGCAGAATAGCTAAGTGAATGAATTACATAAATGAATGAATACAGAGATCACATTATTCAAGAATCAGGGTCGGGAGCGGTGGCTCACGCCTGTAATCCTACCACTCTGGGAGGGCGAGGTGGGAGGATTGCTTGAGCTCAGGAGTTCAAGACCAGCCCGAGCAAGAACGAGACCTCATCTCTACTAGAAATTAGCCAAACAACTAAAAACAGAAAAAATTAGCTGGGCATGGTGGCGTGTGCCTATAGTTCCAGCTACCCGGGAGGCTGAGGCAGGAGGATCGCTTGAGCCCAGGAGTTTGAGGTTGCTGTGAGCTAGGCTGACGCCACAGCACTCTAGCCCAGGCAAAAGAGTGAGACTCTGTCTCAAAAAAAAAGAAAAAAAAAAAAAAACTCAATAAGCAATGAACTCCAAGAAATAAAATTCCACTTAAACAGAGTCTAACCATAGAAATCTCTGCATGAGGAGATTAAATCTCAAGTCCCAGCTTTTAGGATCAAGTCATAGTCCACACAGTCAAACAGTACCACATCAGGTCCCAGTGGGTCCCACGTATCTCCCCAGATACCCCAATGAGGCTCCTTGGTCTCAGCAAAGGAGTGTTTATTTCCTCACCTATAACACAAAAATCTCAATGCTAGCTCTATTCGTTGGATTGTTATGGGGAAAAGAACTTCAAAAACACTCGGAAACATCTTAAGTTCTTATCACAGGAGGAGTATGAGTATGTTCTAGTGATCTGCTGCACAGCATGGTGACTATAGCTAATCATAATGTATTGTATATTTCAAAGTAGCTAAGAGTAGATTTTAAATGTTTTCATCACAAGGAAATGATAAGTATATGAGGCCATAGATACGTCAATTAGTCTGATTCAATCATTCCACAATATATACATGTTCAATAACATTGCATTGTACCCTATAAATATACGCCATTATTGTCAACTAAAAACAAAATTTTTAAAAATGTATTATGTATAATAAGGGAAAAAAAGAACTGTCATCAAGTCCTTCAGATCAATGGTTTTCGAACTATGCTTCAAATGATACAGAACTGTATGTGCACATGTGTATAGATGTACATTATGGAGAACCGACTTGCAGATTTATATGGACAGTAGGTGTTTGTTTTTTTGTAGAGACAAGGTCTCACTCTGTCACCCAAGCTGGAGTGCAACAGCATGGTTATAGCTCACTGCAACCTTGAACTCCTGGGCTCAAGCGATCCTCCTGCCTCAGCCTCTCACGTAGCTGGGACTACAGGCTGTGCCATCACACCCGGCTAATATTTTGTATTTTATGTAGAGATGGGGTCTTGCTATGTTTCCCAGGCTGGTCTCAAACTCCTGGCTTCAAACAATCCTCCCACCTTGGCCTTCCAAAATGCTAGGATTACAGGTGTGAGCCATTGTGCCTGGCCAACAGTAGGTATTTGCGCTCACCTTCTCCTGCTATCATAAGGCATATACTTAAGCTTACAATACAATAAAATACCATATTTATATATTAATATATTGAGTAAAAATATATTGTTATACATTTATGTATTAGCTACCATTTACTGAGCACTTCATTATGTGCCAAGCATTGTGCTAAGTGCTTTATACAAATATCTCATTTAATCATTTCAGCAACCATGTAAGCCAGGCACTTTTTAAAAATTTTATTTAGTTATTTATCTATTTATTTTGGGGAGGTTCATCAGGGAATTTGGAGGGCAAGATGTCCTGCCTCCCCAATCCCTCCACCCTCAGCCCTGCACCAGGCACTTTTCATTATCCCCACTTTGCATATAAGAAAACCAAGGCATAAGTAAGTTAAATAACTTGCCCAAAGTCACACAGATAATAAGTGGTTTAAAAAAATAAAACACCAGAATTCCAAACTAACTTTTAAATCTTATGCTAACACATTCATTAGGATTGTAGCTCTGTACTCAAAAGGAAGTCGAGCTGGATTAGGTTCGTTAAAATACAGTTGTACAAGTAAGTAACCCACTTATCTGTGTGACTCCCACTACCTGTTGACAAAGGAAATTATGGGAATATATTTTGCAGAATGAATATGCAAACTGTACTGTCTGGCAGCCGACTTTAACCTCTTCGCTGGGGAATGACACCCTAACTGTGCTCTAGATTTGCTTTGTAGAGAGTCTACATGTATGTGAGTTTTGTGCTATTTCATTAATTTGAACAAAGCTGAAGGAATAAATGATTATTCTGCAATTTGCGCCTGATTCTGCCATTATTAAAAGAAAGAATGATATCAATTGGTCTATTCGCCTAGGTCTGTATTACTACCCTGGCTTTTCCTTTTTCTCATAGGAGAAAGGGAAATTGAATTTGATTTAATTAGGCAGGCCAGGAACTGTTGTTAGGTTGGTTTTCCCCACTTAAGGCGTATTTTCCATCTTCTATTAAACAGTATTTCCTGGAGGGTAGGGTGGGGTTCAGGTGGAACGGAGGAAACAAAACAAACCATTTTAGTGGGCGTCTTTTCTCAACAGTTAAAGTAGTTGCCAAAATGTCCAATAAAACATTAAAAATCAAGTTAAAAAAAAAATCCGCATGCTTACCAGCTGCCACTCCGAAGGTAATAAAGAGATACTGCACGTTCGCAGCATAGGCACTCAACACCCAGCCCAGGGAGTTGACCAGCCCTCCCACGATCGCCGTCCGGCGGCACCCACAGGTGTTAATGAACAAGCCGATGAAAGGTCCTGTCACAGAGCATTGGAAAAGGAATTGACTAATAGCGCTTGATTTTCATTCTTTCTTAGTAAATCTTCACGTGAAGACAAAGAATAAAATGTTATTAGAGCCGTTAAATAAAACAAAAAACCCCACATTGCTTTATGTGACAAAAAACTTACCATGCAAAGATGGCTTTAAATAATTTCATCAGAGAGAACAAGGTTCTGGGTTTGCAAGGAAGGCAGATCCGAAATAAATAAACATTCCTTCTTTTGTCTACAACAGAGGCCCTGAACTAGTGGTTTAGGGGCCACATCCACCCTGCAATGCATTTTGTTGAACCCAAACAAATTCTTAAAAATGTTTGGAATCTGTTGCCAACGTTTAAAAATTAAGAGAATTCACAAAAAGTACAGTGGCAACACAGACTATCTTCCCACAGGGCCCAAATCAGCTGGAGCTGTGCGGTGGCAGAGCCCGTTGGGCTGGGTCACACCCTTTGGACTTTGCCACAGTCTCTACCTTTCCCTCTGGTCTTACACCTGGCCTCCTTTGCATTATCTGCGCAGCCTCTTTACACGTAAGGTTTTGACTCCAGACCTAAAGGGAGTTCAGGAAGGAGGTTCTCAGAACTCCTGGGCTTCAAGCAGGGAACGTGTCGCCTGTGTTCACGAGGACACCCAGATGAAAGGCTTGTCCTCGCTTCACTCATCCTCCAGCCCCTGCTGAATTGCACACTCCCTGTCTGGACCCGTCAGGCTGTGCGCTCACAACACTGTGTGGAGATCCAGGAGGATGTGTCGCCGTGCAAGATGGGACAGTCCTCACCGCAGTAAGTATTGCGCGATAAACATTCTGATTGCGTCCCTTGCTTTGACATGCTAGTTTCTAATTGTCAACCCTCTTCGTTTTCTTCCCGATTTTGTGGTAATTTCTGATGTCACTGAAGCTGAATGCTTGTCTTGCGATCAAATAGCAATCCAGATCTTAGCATACGATGGGAGGCAGTACTCAATATTCAGTAAGAGGGCACATTTTAAACATCCTATTTTTGATCATTATTACTTTACATAGTTATGAAACCCTATATGCAGGCGAGACTATTTCAAGTTAAAAATTTGTTGAACTCTCAAGAGCTACCCCTTGTTAGCCCAAACTGAAATAAAAATTTCCTTTAAATTTCTAACTGTATTTAAGTGCATATTTGGGTACACAGTCTGCTAACGAGTTTATTTTGTCTAGTGGTTTTGAGAGTGCCCAATCCTAAGAATTAGGGAGGTAAAGACTTATTAATTTAATTAACCCTGTTACATTACAGGAAGTAATCCAGTAGATAAACCTCTTAGACTTAATCTAATAGGGTAAGTCTATTTTTATATGTTATATATTACACAATACGCACATTATAGAAATAATATATAAAATAAGCACATTGATATAAACATCTGAGGGAATTATTGGGGGTAACTGAAATTCAGATACTGTAAGTTAAAGATAGTTCTTTGATTTCTTTACACGTATTTTCATTTTTCTAAACTGATGGTCACTTGACCACGGCAAACACGGATGAGTGGGTAAAAGAAAGAAAAATGCATGACTTGTCGGTTTGCTGTTAACAGCCCTTTGAAAGGTCAACAGATCATAGTTCAGTAGCACAATCATATTTTCCACATTACAGAAAGGGCCCAGAAGCAAGTTTTTCTGAGATACTATATGTCTCTGAAAATTGCATTAAAATGGCATTTGAAGAAAACAAAAGGAGACAGTTCCCAAATTAGTGCAGATATTTATGTTGGGAGGAATTTTATGAATCAAAAAGAAAGTATTAACTGCTTTACTGATAAAAACATTAAGTTGATAACAGTGTCTGGCTTTTTAGTTAATCACCGCTTGCATGCTGGAGCTTCAGGCATTTATGATTTGCAGATGGGCAAAACCAGACCCACAAATGCTGTGACTCCTCCACAGTTACAAAATAGGCACATTTAAAAAAAATTCAAACCGAAGCTTTCTGACTCTCAGTTTCATTTTCTACCCATTGTTTAGCAATGGTCCGCTGGCATCTCCAAGATCGAACTGCCATTTCAACAAAATAAAAGAACCCCCCTCACAATCTAAGGAGAGGAGGATAATATTACGTAATTGAGATGCAGTCCTTTGGCATGACTCACATTTTTGTAGAGTAATTCAGCGTTGGGAATGAGAGTATATGCATTATCAGACTTTTGCCTCTTCAGAAGGAATCTGAATCTTGGACCATTTCCTGCATATTAAATTATCACACAGCTGCCGGGAACACTCTCAGGAAGTCAACATGTTTGGCCTATCCCAGTAGCCGATAGGTTGGAAAAAGCTCAGGTGAGGACAGGAACGATGTGAGGTGAGCCTTGGCAGCGCTCAGGGATGGAAGTAGGTCTCTGTGTGTAACCCCTCACTGCGTTAAAGAGCTAGGAGCCTTTCAATCAATGGCTCTCGGCCTTGGCTGGACGCCGGAGTCACTTAAGGAGCTTGAAAAAAAAGACCTGATGCTTACGGCCCATCCCAGGAGATTCTGATTTAATGTTCCAGGCGCGGCCTGAGCACCGGGGTTTTTTAAGTCTCCCCAAGCAGATGGGACGTACAGCCAGGACTGACAACCACTGCTTTACATCTACTTTGCAGGTAAATTTCCTTTTGCAGCCTACGGATTCCCCTAACAATATGATGTCCACCAAGAGTTAATTATTCAGAGAGCTATCATCACAAAGGCTGCTGTAGATATGAATGAGGTGATTGATTTTATTAAAACTTGGGTCTGGGCACAGTGGTTCATGCCTGTAATTCCAGCGCTTGGGAGGCCGAGGCGGGAGGATCACTTGAGGCCAGGAGTTTAAGACCAGCTTGGGCAACACAGCAAGACTCCATCTCTACAAAAATTTAAAAATTAGCCAGCCATGGTGATGTGCACCTGTAGTCCCAGCTACTTGGGTGGCTGAGGCAGGAGGATTGCTGGAGTCCAGGAGTTCAAGGCTGCAGTGAGCTAGGATTATGCCACTGCACTCCAGCCCGGGTGACAGAGGGAGACTGTAGATTTGCCAGGATATTGGCAAATCTATGCTAGTAAAGAATGAAACAGTGCAAATTTATTGAATTTCCCACTGCAAATCACTGCCCAAGAGAGATGGCTTGCAACTACTGTAATGTAATTTGTGGATTTTTTTATTTAAAAGGGGTAGCCCAAATGTGCTTACGATGATGAGAAAATAAAAATGATTTATATCATTCACTTCAGATATATTTTCAGTTCTCATTTGATGTAGTGGCAGGCAGAGTGTCATAGCAGACACAATTTTGGAGTCCAACAGACAGGGATTGAAGCCTATCCTGCACTTAAACTGGCTGTTCAACCTTCAGTAAGTTATTTAATGCCTCTGAGTGTTGCGTGCTCTTTCTCTGTAAGAGGCAGATGATGGTCTGGCCTCCAGCATTGTTGTAGGATCAAATGAGATAACGTTCATAACACACACTTGGCATGTAGTAAGTGATAAATGAAGGAGAGCTGTTACTGCTGGTTTCCGGCTTGGAAAAGTTCCCTCACGTTGCTCAACAGCTCTGAAGCCACCCGGTACCAGGAAGCTTAGGATAACGAACAGTAATTTAAGGTCACGATAGATGGAATAAAAGACCTTTCATTTACACAGCTACGAGGTCTGTTGTGTTATGAATTCTGAGACCCAGGGCAAAAAATGTTTATCTGGCAGGCGGCTTTCCCTTTAAAAAGATTAGTCTACAATCTGAAATTCCGCCGTCTGGAATTCAGGGACTCTCAAACGGAATTCCTAACACACAGTTACCACTCAATTAAATTAAAGATGACCATCGCGTTTCACCATCACTATGAGTTAGGTATGCTTATTTTGGGGATCACCTTCAAAACCATATCCAGTAATTTCAGGACTGGTTTCTGCTGCTTATTTCTACAGAACTTGTGAAACACAATATCTAAGACAACCTTATTGGACGGTTTGGAAGAGATCGCGACATTTCATATCCTGGTCTTTTTTTGAGTCTTTGTTGTTGCACGCACACACTTCCTCAATTGAATCTATATGTGTCTTATTGTATCCCTGAAAAAATTTTTTAAAAAGGTAAGAAAGCTGGGTTTTAAGTGTTCTAAAAACACAGTTTTCTTTTTTTTTTTTGCCAGTTTATTTACATTTTATTTTATTTTATTTTATTTTTTTATTGTTTGTTGTTTATAGGGGTACAGATGTTTAGGTTACATATGTTGCCCTTGCCCCCCCTTCCCCCCAAGTCCCAGTCCCAAGTGTGTCTTTACTAATTTATTGAGAAGGTAGAATCACAGCCAACATGAAACATTGCCTGCACTAAAACAAACCTACCTAGATTTTTCATATGACAAACAGTCCTAGTTTTAACAAGACCAATGCACAGTTGAAGGAGTCAGTTGAATACTGTGATAGACAAAAATGATTTATCAACCATTCTCTGATACGCATAATGCTGCCTTTATTTAATTTTGAAACTATCAGTATTAATTCCCTTTTATAAACAAGAACACACACATACATGCGCACATACATGCCACACGTCTTGAGAAATAATACCTTGTCCTTGTTTCCCATCAGTAGCACTACCACTGTTTTTAACGTTGTTTATATCATCAAAAATAACATTGACCAAATGCCAGCCATGCTCAACAAATCTCTGAATTGGAGTCAAGCATTTAATTACTAATGTGGAAATCCCTGCAAAGGCACGATTCCCTTCCCACTCATGCCGGTCACACACACACTCTCACAAAACCAGAAAAGGATTAGAGGCCATTTATATTTCCAGTATAAAATATGTCATAAATATTTTAAATTAAAAAAATTAGATATAAATATATGGCTTTTCTTTTCAAGTGAAGAAAACTGAAAAAACATTAGGGTATACTGGTAATGACCTCAGAGGGCTGTTAAGAGAATTAAATAAAATTAAATGCAATAAGTAAGGAAGCACCTAGTATACAATAGGTGCTTATTAAATATTAGTTGACAGAGTTATTTATTTCCCAAACTGAAATGCATTAGCCATAATAACATTATATTTATAATAACCCTCAGGTTTGGTATCTCCAACTACTTAAGAATTGGTTTCATAGGTTGCTGTGTGGTTAGGCTTAACTAGAAAAAAACAAGAATATATTATTATTTCTTCCTGTTATCTATATCAGTAACTTTTCTAAAAAAAAAAGTTTAGTAGATTTTTCAGTAACATGCTCAATAATATTTCAAATTAAAAACATTAGAATTCGTGAAATAAGATTGTTACTTGACTTATATTTTCTCTAAAGTTTTTATCTTTTAAAAACACTCACAAATGTTAAATAAGAAGAGTTTTATAGTGATAGATAATGAATTATAACAGTAAAGAAAACAGTTTGGGGCAAAAGAAAATTTTTTAAATGATCAATTTTTAAAATACTCCAAATTTTAACCCCATTCAAATAGACATAGCACGCAAAAGGACAGATATTATATGATTCCACTTACATGAGGTACCTAGAATAGTCAAATTCATAACAAGAGAAAATAGAATGGTAGTGGCCAGGGGCTGGGGGAGGTGGGACTGGGAAGTTGGTGCTTAATGAGTACAGATTTTTATTTCTTTGAGACAGGGTCTTGCTCTGTCGCCCAGGCTGGAGTGCAGCGATGTCATCATAGCTCACTGCAACCTCAAACTCCTGGGCTCAAGCAATCCTCCCGACTCGGCCTCCCAAGTAGCTGGGACTACAGGCGTGTACCACCACGACTGGCTAATTTTTCTACTTTTTGTAGAGATGAGATCTCACCATGTTGCTCAGGCTGGTGTTGAACTCCTGGCCTCAAGCAATCCTCCTGCCTCGGCCTCCCAAAGTGCTAGGATTACAAGCATGAACCACCACGCCCAGCCCGGAGTTTCAGTTTGGGAAGATGAAAAAAGTTCTGGAGATGGATGGTGGTAATGGTTGCACAATGATATGAATGTACTTAACGGCACTGAGCTATAGATGTAAAAATGGTTAAAATGGTAAATTTAATTAAATATATATATTTTACCACAATTAAAAAATAGTAACCACTAACATCTAATATCTAATGTTTCAACAATAAAGCATTACTTACAGCAGGGAATTGTCATTTTATAACTATTCAGTTTTACGACAGGTCACAGACGAACATACCCACTATCAAGGTGATGCCCATGCTGAGAGAGCTGACCCATGCCGTCAGGCCGCGGCTCTGGTGGAATTCTTCAAGCCACTCCACATTGAGGACCCCCAGGGCCATCTGGGAGCCCATGATGAGGATGTGCACAAAGAACGACGAAAGGACCATCATCCAAGCCCAGCCTCGGTCAATGTTTGGGTGGGGCTTAAGCGTCTTCTTATCTTTGGGGTCATCTTCAAAATCATACCCAATATCTTCATGACTTGTATACATTTTCCAAGATTTTTCTGAAATACATATAACAAACAATTTCACTGAACATCGAAATAAAAAATATCTTCATCTTCTTTGGACAGCCGTACCTCCCCGTCATAACCGAAGTGGCTCCAAAATTGCCTCAAGCCTTCAGATTCATCTTTGTCATTATGTGGATTTAGGAACACTCCTTACTTTTTCACAGGATCAAGTGCTTTTATGGAACCTGTTTCATCTTCATAGCAACCGTTTACGTAGGTATTACAATCCTGGAAATAGACTCAGAGAAGCGAGGTGACGTTCCCGAAGTCTCATGGCCAGTATGGTGTGCGGCCAGATGGGAAACCAGGATTTGAACCCAGCTAGTCCTGACTCCAATATCCATAACCCTTTCTCCCTCCCAGAGATGGATACTGACAAGTGACAAGAAGGATGTCAGAAGGGAAAATCAGGCCTCAGGGAGCCTTTCGGGGTAGCTTCACCTTGGTGGGGCCCCTGACAGAGGATCTGGTTCTCAGTTTTTGTGTGTGCAAGTGTTCAATTTGCTCAGGATGGCCAGAGTGGATTAGCCTCAGGGTATTGGCTCTTAATAAGCCAGCTCAGGAGAGACTGATCAGTAGAAGGCCAATGTATTATTTTACAATGGGAGATAGGCTTTGTAATAATGATCTGATGATACAAGACACACACTTTTATTCCTTCTACCCACCCCCATTCCCAGCATTTACCTGGGAAACTTAATTAGTTACTAGAAAATTACTTGGAAAATAGGAAATAGGACTAAGGGAGTTTGGATAGTACAGTGATGGTACAGGTTACCGGGTGAGGTTACCAGGTAGGCAGGAGATCAGGCAGGGCCTCCTGTGCCAAAATTAGGAGCGTGGAGTTTATCTTGTTCGTAATCAATAGCCATGGGCTGAATTTACATGAGGAAAAGATAAAATGGGGTTGGTGTTTGCATAGATCCATCTCTTAAGATGTTTGGAGGAGAGGAGAGAGGCTGAATGGAGCTGGAATATGCCAGGTCAGGGAGGTTTTATTTATTTCTTTTTTTTTTTAGGATGAGAATTAAGAGTATGTATAAGGACTGAGGATAAGGAGCAGGAGTTGGCGGGTGGAAAGAGAGAGAGAGGCAGGGTGACTAATCCTGGAGGAGGTGGGACAGGGTTGATCCTGAAGAAATACCCATCCCCTGAGTCTAGAAGAAGGAGGGGGTGGATAGAGCTAAGATGGTCAGTGGTGGGATGGAAAGTCACATCTGATGGTTTAATTTCTTTGGTGAAGCAGGAAGTTAGGTCACTGGCTGAGAAAGAAGAGGGTGGAGGTTGTGTAGGAGCCTCAATGTTCAGGATAATGGAAGACACTGTTGCCTACAACAAGTGGAAATGATTGCTGAGCAGTTCCACAGGTCGAGTGGCCTCGCTGCCCAGCTATGGGCCGTGGAGCACCAAGGACAGAGCCAGGGAGCACTCAGCCCCAGAGCCCATAATAAGGTGGAACATTGTCCACAGAGAACTTAAAAACAGCAAACAACTGAAAGTTGGTCTGCTTTTTAAATTATCACTCCCTGCCAGCAATTCTAGACAATGACACTGATAAAAATACTCCTCCCTGAAAAAAATGTTTTGCCGGTTTAAGTTCTAAACAATTATGCTGAATTTTAATGACATACATGTACCCTTCAAATTAGCCAGTTTTTATTTTTTGTAAACATTGTATTCTACGTGGAAGTTATTTCAGAGAACTCCTGGTTTTATAGTTGACCCTGGCACAGGCGTGGGCCCAGCTAAACACATTCATTTCACAAGTAAGCTCCTAACAGTTCAGAATTGTTGGAGCTCACCTCAAAAATTTGTGTCTGCAACTCCTACCGGGCTACACATTGCAGCCTTTAACAGAACATTTGAGATGAATTGTGCCAGCACAATTACTGTCTAGAAAAAGAACCAGGACTTGAATCACTTCTCTTCTGTCACTCTGTGTGCCCACTAGTAGATTTTATTTTTGTTTAAAATTTAAAACAGTGAAACAGAATGCAAGATTACAAGGTGAAAAACACTGTTTTGGAAAGTGACATTTTTAGTTAATACATGCTTTACATAATTTGAATAATATCTTTAAAACTGATATTTATTCTTTTAATTATTTTAAAGAAGAATAAGAACATAATAATTACTATTGACTATATCTTCTATGATTATTCCTGAAAGTCGTTTTGTTGCCATGGAAGAGGGTGATGTAAAAAACGATCCTTTCTGGGTGTCAAAGACACTACGCAGTCTCCAGTTGTGGGGCTTCAGGGGAGTTCCGATGTGGACAGGTAGGCCGGAGAGGGAAGCAGACTGTGGCAAACACACAGTGCCTACCTGTTTCTGTCCATGCCTGAGCTAAGAGTTGTTTTTTTTACCTTTTTAAAGTCTATTCGGCCCACGAAACCTAAAATACTCCCTCTCTGACCCTTTGGAAAAGTTTGCCAACTCCTGGGCTATAGCGTTGTTTCTGGCTAAGGGTTTATCGGGTGGGTCTGTTGGAAAAGATGGGTCAGGGGGAGCAAGGACATGCCAGTGGATCTGCCCTGGGGCTCATCTTTTTCCATTCTCTCACACCTCCTTCTCATTATTATTTTTATCTTTTAAATTATTCTATCTCCTCAGATAGCTGTCCAGTTCTCAACTGCTACATGGCCTGTGTGCGTTGCTGCTCCTGCCTGGGGGTCCTTTTTCCCCTGCGCCTCCCTTCACCTCCCCACTACCCAGGTTGCTGGGAGCGATAACATGCTGAGCTTGCCCTGTGATTTCCCCAGCCCTTCCAGTTATCATTAGTATGAGTCTCTTCAGCTACTGTGCATGACCTTCCCTCCTTCCATCTCTCTCTCCTTCTAGCCTCCTGGCCCTCATCTGCACATCCTTCAAGATTCAACTAAATTATAATAGTGAAACCTTGAAATAGTGAAAAAAAAAAAACCCCTGAAAACATCCCTAATATTCAACATCAGAGTACTTGTTCAATCAATCAATCATGGTATAGCTATACAATGCAAGTCTGCCATCAAAAATAAAGTTCACACTTTATGACCTTCTTTCCAGATCTTCAAAGAGCCTTGGACAACTTTATTTTTGACATATATGATAATCTGTTTTTGTTGCTCAAAACATGTATCCATAGGAAAAAAAAAGACGAACAAAACAAAGAAAAATGTTGATGGAGATTATTCTTTGGATGATGGTCTTACAAGGAATTTCCCCTTTCTTTTTACTTATTGGTAAAACATTTCTAAATAAACATATATTAACTTTATTATAAGAAAATAAAGGTCCCTGCCTTTATCTTTTAAATATCATTTGGTAAAATGTAAAAGAGAAAAAAAACAAGACAGACAATTCAAGAGCCACCTCTCTTGGGAAGTCTTCCAGCTTGTCCTGGGCTCCAGGATGTGTGTGTGTGTGCATATGTGTGTGTCTGTGTGTCTGCCACCCACTCCCTTCCCAACCCATGAACCTGCCTGGGGCTAGAAGGGATGAGCCTAGGAAGGGCTCAGAAGTGGTGGCTGGTGGTTGTCTTCCCTCTGTGTCCCTCTGAGTTTTATGGAGAATCCCAAGGAGCCAGAAAGAGAAGACCACACAGCTTGACACAGGGTGTGAAGGGCCCACATGAGTAATAATGTCATTTTACACTTCGTGGGACAATGTTCCACCATGTTTAATAAGATAAAACAACAACTTGGCATTTTTCTAAAGTTCATTTACAACTAAGAAAGACTTTGAAATAATAATAATAATAGAAAGTTACAGTTTTTCAACCCATGGGTTGAAATATTAAGCACTTTTCTAAAGCAATGTTAAGAACTTTACATTCTCACTGAATTATTTATTCTATGGGTTAAGAGATGCAGTTGCCATCAAACTGCTCTCAACATTTCCAGTTTATTTGTTCATAAATAAATGACACTGAATAGCATTTAATGGACAAGTATTATTCAAGAGGCACAACCGTGCATGCAGAATACAGTATCAAATGCAGAGCACTGGCAGTGGTTGGGGAAGGGGCAAAAGATGTCCTTTCAGATCCTCAGGCGGTCCCCACAGACCTACTTAGCAATAGAGCCATCTGCATTTCACGCTTAAATCTCTCAAACAGTAATTAGTATTTTGACTAGTCGCAGTTAACTTATTGTCCAACTAGTTAACTAAAACAAATAAAAGACTACAGGAATAAATGTTTATCCCCCCGCGTCCAAGTTTGCTTTTAGCATTTATAGAATTATAGATACAAAATCATCATCTTAGTATTATGATCCTACTCTACACCTGGGGACAGAGAGAACTCAGAGAGGGTATCTGGCCCCCCAGACTCCAAGGCTTTCTGCAACACGTGGCCTTCAAGCCCCCCGACCTTTTCCACATCCTGACACACAGGTGGAGTGATGACATGTGCCGGGCACATGGGGGTAGATGGAGGCAGTGAGCGTGCAGCTTCCGCTAAGGATCACTATGGAGAATGTAATCCATCCCAGGCACTCCTGCTGTTGGAAGCTCGCCGTATAACACTAGGCCCTCGCCCTGAAGAAGACGAAGGAAGGAACTGGTAAGATTACGCGAACAACAGTCGACCTTCCATTCTCCCCAAATGTTGAGTCCATAGACCGCGAAAAAGAAATCACAAATTTGGAGGAGGGGGTAATACGTGGAGGTTATGGAACGGGGTCAGCTGCATATTTACGTGGTAATAGGCAGAAATGAAAACTATAGATTTTTCTGGAATGTATCTGAGATTGGAACAAAATTGAATTTTCTGCAGCTCTGTTATGGGAGGAAGTTTTACAAGCAAGTCATTCATTTTTAATTTCGCTTTGTCATTATGTCGCATGCGGTGAGCTCATTAACCTGAAGAGCAAAGGGGGAAACGCCAAGCGAACACTAAAATCAGTCTCCTCAAATGGTGGACAGAGCGAGGTGGTAGCAGGTTCTTCCTCAGGTGCAGGTGTGTGGGGGGTTCACCTTTAATTTGTCTCCCAGGTACTTTTGCCCCCTAGACCTGCCGTGCACAGGAAATTTTGGGCCTTTAGAGGGCGCACTTCTGAGGCCAATAGGCCGAAAGGGCTGAGCTGAGCTGAGCTGGTGTGGAGACGCGCAGGAGAAACGGGCGTCGCGGCTGGGTTCACACCGCATTCGGGGGAACTCAACATGCAAATGCCTCTTCTGTGTCAAGGACGGTGCTGGGTGGCTTCTCCACAAGGGTCCTGTCCAATTGGTGTTAATGTCCCCATTTCACAGGTGAGGAAACTGAGCCGTATGTCGAACAGGGGCCACGCAGCTCGGAGAGGTGAAACTAGCAAGTGCGGGAGCCCCAGTCTGAGCCCAGGCCCACAGGATTCCGAGCCTATTTTACCAGCACCCCAAAACTCACTCCCCCCCCCCCCCCCCCCCGCCCGACACCCGCGCACACGAAGAAGTCGGGCAAGGCCAAAGAGCTCTTACTAATCCCCAGGAGCCCTCAGTCATCCTTGTTGATGAGCCCGCATCAGCTTTTCCTCAAAAGAAAAGGGCTTTACGGTAAGCAGAGTTGAGGTCCTAAAACACCGTCACGGCCTTGGCGGCATTTGGCCCCGAAATGGCCGTCCCCGGGCCCTCGCCTCAGGTTAGCCTCTCCTTTCCCGCCTGGAGGAGCCGCGATCAGCCCCGCCGAGGGGGCCGGCACCTGCGCGCCCTGGGCGCGGGATCGCGCCCGCGGAATCCGGCCTCCCCGCCCCGGGCACCCCGCGCCCCTCGCGCGCTCGGAAGCTGGCAGCCCGAGGGGAAGCCGGGCCGTTTGCGGTGTCGCAGCCTGGCCCCCGCCGCAGTCCCCGGTGTCCCCCACTCGTCCCATCCCTGTCGCGTTCGAGTCGCAAGCCGGGGCCTCGAGCGCGGCCGCGGAGCGAGACTGGGCGCGGGGGCAGAGCGCGCCTCTCCAGCCGGGCGCGGGTGCCCTGAGGGACGCGCGGGGCCCGGCCGCCGTGGGCAGAGGCGCGCGTCCCTACGCCCGGCCTGGCGGGCAGCCGCGGCTTCCCCAGCCCACCCGCCCGCAGCTCGCGAGCCCCCGGCGGCGGCCCGGGCACGACCACCGCGCCCCGGCACAGACGGGCAGCCTTCCCCGACGCTGCCCCAGGCTTGCGCCGCCCCTTCCCGAGGGTCCCTGGGCTGCGACGGCCACCCGAATCCCGGGCTCCGAGATGCCCGCGGCGCCGCGCGGCCTCGGGATACTCACCGCCCGCGGCCCGCCGGGCTGCGGCCTCACTCGGCTCCCCGCCCGGCTCCCCGAACTTGCTGCTCTGCTCCGAGCCCCCCGAGCAGCTGGGCATGGAGATTTGTTGCGATGTCGCCTGTCATCCTGGGGATGCCTGCGGCTCGGCTCTCCGCCCGGCTCCGCGCGCTTGGTGCGGGGCTCCCGGGCCCGTCTGCAGCTGCTGCCAGGCCAGGTGAGCGCTTTGTGGAGCTCAAAGCTCGAGGCCTCGGTCTGTGTGGCTTTAAAAGAGGTGCGTTTGAAGGTACCCGACCCTAGCCAGGGCTTCCTTCCAATCGGTGCAATTTCAAATCTTCATGCTCGTTCATTCCTATACCGGCTAATTCTGGTTTGGCAGGAAAAAAAAAAAAAATGCAATCACCTCACATGCACACTCTTGTGGCCGGTTGAAGTTTATAGCTTTGGCTGAGGTTCGGCTAATGCTCTGCACATTTGTAACTGGGAGAAAGGGCCTGAAACGTAATCCAGGAGGCAGGTGAGGACAGAAGTATCTTCCACTTCTCTGAGATAGGAGAGAAGGGATGAAACAGACCCTCACCCCAGTCTGGACCACAAAACATAGCAGTTTGCAGAGCGGAAATGGGGAGCAGGACCTGTAATATTCTTGGCCAAAGAGGAGGACTGAAAATCTCTCATTTGTCCCGCTCTGACTACCGTCTCTGCCTGCTCTTTCTGCAGTGTCGTGGGCACCAGGCACGAATTTCATCTCTGTGTGTTTCACCCTGTTCCCAGCAGGGCACCGAACACAATGCTTTGCCTTTGGAAAGTTTTCCGTATTTGTTAAATCAATGTGTGGATCAGTGAAGCCAGTGCTATTTTACCTCACTTGAAAGATTTTGTAGTAGTTTTCTACTGCTGTCGTAATAAATTCTCACAAACTTAGTGGCTGAAAACAACACAAATTCATTATTTTACAGTTTGGAGGTCAGAAGTTTGAAATGGGTCCTACTGGGCTGAAATCATGGTGTTGGCACTTAGAAGGTTTTGTTCCTTCAGGCAGCTCTAGGGGAGAGCCGCCAGCTTCGGAGACTGCCCACATTCCTTGGCTTGTGGCCACTTCCTCTGTCTGCAAAGCCAGCAATGTTGCATCATTCTGCACCTTCCTTCCATACTCACATCCCTTCTGTCTCCTCTATTCTGCCTCCTCTTCTACTTTTAAGGATCGTTGGGATTATGTTGGGCTAGCTAGACAATGCAGATAATCTCCCTATTTTAAGATCAGCTGATTAGCAACCTTAATTCTGTCTGCAACCTTAATTCCTCTTTTGCCCTGTAAGGTAACATGGTCACAGGTTCCAAGGATTAGGATGTGGATGTCTTTGGGAGACAATTATTCTGCCTACCACAGAGTTTCTTCATCCTTCCTCTCTTTTTTCCTTCCTCTCTTTTTTCCTTCCTTCCTTTACCTTCCTTTGCTTTCTTTTTTTCTCTCTTTTTTTTTGAAAAAAAAAATCACATGTATTTCTTATATAAACTTTTTTTTTTTTTTTTTGAGATAGGGTCTACTTCTATCGCCTGGGCTAGAGTGCAGTGGTGTCATCAGAGCTCACTGTGACCTCAAACTCCTGGGCTTAAAACAATCCTTTCGCCTCAGCCTCCTGGGTAGCTGAGACTACAGGTATGTGCCACCATGCCTGGCTATTTTTTAATTTTTATTTTTTGTAGAAATGGGGGTCTTTCTTTGTTGCCCAGGCTGGGCTTGGACTCCTGGCCTCAAGCAATCCTCCTGCTTCGGCCTCCCAAAGTGCTGGAATTACAGGTATGAGCCATCGCACCTGGCCTGAGCTCTTGATTAAAAAATAATTGAGAACATCGTGAGAAACTGTGGCTGAGTGAGGGCATTTTGATGAGAGGCTAGGCTTAGATGGTCTAAGTGTCTTACTTTTGCTGATGAGAACATGAGCAAATGGATGGTTAATGGCCCTTGGGCCATCCTTCTCAGATATCACTTATTTCAACCAGGATATTGACAGCAAGTCAAGATTGGGGTTCCTGGCAAGTACATCAAGTACAGATGATCCATCTTGTTTGCAAAGCAGTCTATATGCTTTTTAAGTCTGTTTTTTTCCCCCCTCTGAAACCTTGTAGATTTATTGAGGTACGACTGATATAGTATGAACTGTACATACTTAAGTGTACAATTTGATGAGTTTCAGCATGTCTGTGGAACCTCACCTCAATCAAATGACTCCAGAATTTTCCTTGTGCCGCTTGGCAATCCAATCCTCATCCCACCTGCACATCCCCAGGCAATCTTTAATCTGCTCTCTGAGAAGCTTCTTTTCTGGACCAGGAAGCGCTTTTCTTATAAATCATTCTGTCTTCACAAGTACCATTGCTCTTACCTGCCTGGTCTCTCATTGACACAGGTGGGTTGAGAGCAGACCCAAAGCAAAGGGACCTGTGATTCATGGTTCTGTATAACTGGGTTAAATGAATCGAAATCCCCTGCCAAATAGCATGTAAAAGACAAGCACTAAACTCTTCATGTGTGTGAAGTAGAGTAACCTAATATTATCTCTTGATTTTTAGATAAATTACATATTATCTCACAATAGCAATCTTACCTTTAACTGAATTGTATTAAATAACAACCTTGCCCCTTAAGAAGGTAAAATAATTCAAGTGCTGCCTCTAAAACTCTTCCCTCTTGGTTCTAATTATGCACTCAATGGATTGTACAACTCCACTTTGGAGTTGGGGTGGAACTAAGAATTTGGACAATCTGCGCCTTAATTTTGGTGGTTTAATGGTATGGATTAGAACAGAATGGGATAAAATCAACTTTTGAGGAAGTTGCCAGCACAGAACATTGAAGGGCTTACAGAAACACCCTAAAGTGTCAGCTTGACTGCTCCATTTTTGTAGCCACTCCAGATATAAAGATGAGCTGAAACTTGCATGGTCACCCAGGGACATCCTCTGTTCATCTCTCAGTGCAGAAGGTAGTTCTCCTCCCCACTCTTCTGAGCTTAATTCAGGGAGACGAAAGACTAGAATCCAGAACACATTGTGCCTGAATGTGTTCAGGCACACGGCACACTCAGGAGAAACTTTATGAAGGAGGAAGGAAATGCTTTGTCTGACCCAAGACCAGACACCCAGTGCTGTGCCAAAAGCCTCACCACCTCTTGCCTTGTAGGGTCAGTCTGTGCCCACCCAGCATTCTCCCTGTGACTGAATTTATCTTTCCTTAAGTGCAGGTGCTTTTACCAGGTGGGGATCCTGGTTACATCTGTTCTTGGCAGGCATCTTCAATCTTTGCCTGCAGCCAAACTAGCCTCCAGGGGTTTTAGACTTCAGCAAGGTTTGGTGGGTAGGAGGGGGAGTGACATAAAGAGGTTGGAGGTCTTACAGCAGCCCTCAGCAGCCTGGAGGCTCATGACAACTGCCACACTGGGAGGACATCAGCCATGGCTTCCAGGTGCCCCATAAATGTGTTTTCAGATTTCAACAAGACCTCATTTTTATGCATTATCCATGAGCCACATGTGCTAATAGTTTTCAGCTATTCATTTATTCTTTCATTCAGTAAATATTTGCCACATGTCTATTATGTGCTTTTATAAAGTGCATGGGATACAGCAGTGAACAAAACCAACAAAAATGCTTTCCCTCATTGAGCTTATATTCCAGAGAGTGGAAGAGATATAATAAGCAAGACAAAGTAAGATATATATAAATATGGTTAAATAGTAATAAGTGCTAAGGAGGAAAGAAATATAAGCAAGGATGGGGAATTTGCAGGGTTGTGGGGGTGCGAAATTTTAGATGGGAGGGAAAGCTTCAACAAGAAGGTGACGTCCGCAGGAAGTACAGGAATGAGCCATGAGAATGTCAGGATGAAGCTCATTCTAGTGGAGGGAGTGGCAGGTGCAAAGCCCCTGAGGCGAGGTCATCCTAGGGCCTTGAAAATAATAGGGAAAAAACCGGGCTTTTATTCAGAGACAGAAAGCCATGGGGAATTGAGCAGAAGAGTGACACGAGGACACTGACATTTACCAAGATCCCTCTGGCTACTGGATTGAGAAGAGACTGCAGGGGAACAGGGTAGAAGTAGAAAAACCAGTTAGAAGTTGATTACAACAATCCACGTGAGAGACAATGGCTATTGGGACCATAGAGGTGGCAATGAAGACAGTGAAAAGGGATTGGATTCTGAGTATGCTTTGAAGGCAGATTTGCAGGGTTGCTTACAAAAGGAATGTGGGGTGTGAGAGAAAGAAGAGTCAAGGATGATTCCAAGGTTTCAACCCAAGTGACTGGAAGAATGGAGCTGCCACTAACCAAGAGGAGAAGACTGTGGGAGGAGCTGGTTTGGAGGAGACATTAGGAGTTCAGTTTGGACCTATTAATATTTTGCTTTAATGTGGCTTTCTTGATAGCCACACACTGGAATATTGTATACAGCAATCAGAAGGATCAACTGTATCAACATATTATAATATGTTTCAATCTTAGCAGTGAAATATTAAGTGAAATAAAAGCATAATACTCTTTATATAAAGTTTAAAAAACTAAAAAATATTTTTGGAATACATTTAGATGCAATACAACTGTACAAAAAGGGAAGGAAAGGAATGGTGAACATGGGATTTAGGATGATGGTTTATCAGGTTGGTGGGACAGGGAGATGGGGTGGGTATGGTTAGATGTGCTTTGTTGTCAGGCTCATAGCTTTTGTTAGGGTGCTGGGTTCATGGACACTTATTTCATTATTAAAGATAACTCACTATGACCGAGTGGACTTATCCCAGGAATGCAAGATTGGTATGCATCTGAAAATCAACTTATGTAATATACAGTGTCAGCAGAATGAAGCACAAAATCGTATGATCATCTCAATAGACAGAAGCATTTGACAAAATCCAACACCCTTTCATGAGAAAAACATGCAATAGACTATCAGTAGAAGGGAGCTTTCTCATCCTGATAAGGGGCATCTACAGAAACCCACAGCTAATGTTATACTTAATGGTGAAAAACTGACGGCATTCCTCCAAAGACCAGGAACAAGACAAGGATGTCCACTCTTGTCACTCCTACTTGATGTTGTACTAGAGGTTTTAACGAGGGCAACTAGGCAAAAATAAATAAATAAAAATTAAAAAAAGAAATAAAGGGCATCTAGATTGGAAAGGAAAAAGTAAAATCTCTATTTTTGGATGATATGATTTATATACAGAAAATCATAATAAATCTAACAAAAATAGGAGTAATAAATGAGTTCGGCAAAGTTTAGCTTACAGGATCAATGTACGAAAACCAATGGTATTTCTATTCACTAGCAATTCCATTTACAATAGCATCAAAAAGAATTGTTCTAAGTGAGAGTAGGCCGGGTGCGGTGGCTCACACCTGTAATCTCAGCACTCTGGGAGGCCAAGTGGAAGGATCACTTGAGGCCAGGAGTTGTAGACCAACCTGGGCAACATAGGGAGACCCCATCTCCACAAAAAGTTAAAAAAAGAAATTAGCCAGGCATGGTGGCGCTTGCCTATAGTCCTAGCTACTTGTGAGGCTGAGGTGGGAGGATCGCTTGAGCCCAGGAATTTGAGGCTGCAGTGAGCTATGATCACGTCATGGTTAAAAGAAATTAAAGACCTACATAATTGGAAAGACATCTCTGTGAACACCAGTGGACCTGCCAGCCCAGGCAGTTTCTGTAAGAGAGGAGCTAGGCCTAATCTGGCCCCTCTGCAAGAGAGCATCAGACAATTTCAGTGTATTGCGAAGACCAAATACCAGCGCTGGGGAACTCTTAGGGCTATAATCAGTGATGGTGAAATCCAAGGAGCTACTATTCTCTTCCTCATTGTGAAGCAATGGAGAATGTGTGTTGAAAGCCAAGAATACACAGAGTTGACGTGTTTAGGTTCTGAGATCAGCAAGACCTAAGATGCAAGCCCAGTTCCTATCTGTGTCTACGTGGCCTGGGCACCAGCCCTAGAGGGGGTATAATAACAGCACCTCCATCAAAGGGTTATTGTGAGGATTAGATAAAATAACACATGTAAGGTACCACACTTGACATATTATTAAGGGACTTTTTCTAAAGTAGTGATAACAGTGTCATCCATATCCATCCCACCTCTTAGATAAAATTGCCCGACGTGAGAACCTTCCTGAAAGGCGACATAAACTAGTGGTTAAGAGCATAAAACCTGGAGTCCCATTGGCTGAATGGAAATCCCAACTTTCACCACTTACCTCTTTACCTATTAATAAGGTTACTCAACATCTCTACATCTCAGTGTCATCTTCTGTAAAACGGGAATGTCCAGTCCATTTGGACTGCTATAACAAAATACCATAGACTGGGTAGCTTATAAACAACAGAAATTTATTTCACATAGATCTGGAGGCTGGAAGTCCAAGATCAGGGTGCAGCAGATTCAGTGTCTAGTGAGGGCCCATTTCCTGGTTCATAGACAGTGCCCTCTTGCTCTGACCCCACCTGCATGGTGGAGGAGGTGAGGGCACTCTCTGGGGTCTCTTTTATAAGGGCACAATCCCATTCGTGAGGGCTCTGCCCCTATGACCTAGTCACCTCCCAAAGGCCCCACCTCCTTAGACCATCCATCTCCTTGGGGGTTAGATTTCAGTGTGGGAACTTTGGGGAGATACAAACACTCAGACCATAACAGAGAGTAATAACAACAATAACAATAACAATAATACCTACTTGGGTTGTCGTGAGGTGTAGATGGTTTTAAAGTATGTGAAGTCAATCAGCATGTGTCTCCTAATGGGATACACCGAGGATGCAGCATCCCTTCTGTTGGATTCTTGACAAAAAATACATAACCTAAATCTAATCCTGAGAAAACATCAGACAAACCTGAGTTGAGGGACATTCTACTAAATAACTGACCTGTATTCCTTAAGAAAGTCAGCATTCTGAAGGATAGAGCTCCAGGAACAAGGCAGATTAACGGAGCGGAGAGATGTGACAACTACGTGTAAGGCGTGATCCAGGATCACTTTCACCCATTGTCGTGGGTGACCAAATCTGATTAAGGTCGGGAGATGAGGCAATAATACTATGACTATGCTAATTTTTTGATTTGAATAACTGCCGTACTGTAGTTATGTAAGGGAATTCCCCCTTTTGAAGGAAATGCTCACCAAAGTATTTGCAAGTAAAGAACAATTTTAAAAGTATGTAAAGTTCTTAGAACAATGCCTGGCACATAGCACTACATGAGTGTTAGCTGCTATTTTCTAACTGACTTTTTGCAATGCTGAGTTCCACTTGGTATCAAACAGAGCCATGGTGACCTTCATTAACAATGTC
>RJWJ010022235.1:0-27287 GCA_004363605.1 Indri indri | reverse complement strand
CAGCCTGAGCAAGAGCGAGACCCCGTCTCTACCAAAAATAGAAAGAAATTAATTGGACAGCTAAAAATATATAGAGAAAAAATTAGCCGGGCATGGTGGCGCATGCCTGTAGTCCCAGCTACTCGGGAGGCTGAGACAGTAGGATTGCTCAAGCCCAGGAGTTTGAGGTTGCTGTGAGCTAGGCTGACGCCATGGCACTCACCCCAGGTAGGAGAGTGAGACTCTGTCTCAAAAAAAAAAAAAAAAAAAAAATCCACCTGATTCTGATCAAGCCATTAGACATAACTAAAATTTCTAGGAAATACAAGCATGTTAAATGATACCTCACGGATGCAATCACCAAATTGCAGACCTTGTGAAACTTTCGTAAGACAAGTGACCCAGATTTTCCAACTGAGCCAAGATGAAATGCAAGGGGAGGCAGAGAATGCAGAGGGAGACCCTATAAAGTGAGAGACGGAAGGGCTATCTCAATGAATCTCCATCTCTGTATCTTACTTAGATTTCAATTCGAATAAATTAATTTTTAAAAAAACTACAAGAAAGGGAATTCTGAAAACAGGCAATTGCTATTAGATTGATATTAAGGAATTATAGCAATCACAATATATTTGGTGAGATTGTCAAAGCAAGTGTTACAGCAAGTGGTCCCAAGGACAAACCGAGCGGCACACGGAGAGTCGGAGAATCAAAGTTTATTCGCTGGCGGGCTCAGAGGGGCCTCGCCACCAAATTCTGAGCCCAGTCTACCCATTTTTTCCCACTTTTCTTAAGTTGAGGTGGTCTGGGAGGTAGGGTGTCAGGTGGTTAATGCCCGCCAGGTAATAGGTTAGTTGATGTGTCAGATAATAGATTTAGTGTTATGCTGATGCGCCAGGTAATAGATTAGTTGATGGGCCAGGTAATAGGTTAGTATTATGCTGATGCGGGTCTTCAGTGAGGGGTGGGGGTCTCAGGTGGCTGATGTGCCAAGTAATAGATGGGGGTTTTCCTTATCGAGATCATGATATTATAGTTATGTTTTCTCTAAAAGAAATTCTCACCGTATATGTAGTGACATATATATATATATATTCTCACATATACATGATGAAATATTTGCAGATTAAATGATATTATTTCTGGGACTTGCTTCAAAAAAACCCAGGGAGTGGGGAGGAAATAAATGAATGAGGTAGAGACAAAGTAATATGGTTGTGTACTGTATTGGTAATTGCTAAGATGCAGTCATGTGTATACATGGTTCATTATACTGTTCTCTCTACTTTCATATATGATTGAAAATCTCCCCCCCCCAAAACGTTAAGAAATAAAATAGAAAGAAAAAGACATGATTCTAAAGATCAGCTGGAAAAGGGGGAATGCTAATCTCTGAGAAGCAGTGTCCAGAAAAGGAAAAACAACTAGAAAGGGGTGGTGTCATGCAAGGCAAGCCAGGCAAACAGTGTTCCCAAAAAGGAGAGGGTGAGAGTCATGAGAGCTGCAGAGAAATCAGGGAATAGGCTGTCAACTAAAATAAAATCCTACCCCCCACCCCACCCCCTCCTGGCCAAGGGAACCCCCCAAAAAACTTTAAAACTGAGTTCCTGGCCATGAAGGGAAGAGAGGTCATGTCTCCTTATGCTCCTTCTCTTTTGGGTTTAGATGCAACAACTGAGCAGCTTTAATGTTAAAACAGAGAAGTAAGACTCTTTGTGACAATAAGATACTAGATCATTAACAGAACCTGAGGCCGTGCAGAACAAAGGCTGAATCACCTTCAGGTCATCCATTTGCTTAATAGATCACTCGAGTTATATTGTGGCTTGTCTCTGATTAACAGACTTCCTTATCTTAACTTAAACGTTTCCAAGCCTTCAGGCATACTTTATTTCTTGAACCAAGTGCAAATCAAAGAATCTTTGAACCCACCTATAACCTGTAAGCACCCCACCACGCACACATGCCCCACTTTTGGGCCAGACCAATGTATACCTTCCATGCATTGATTTATGGTTTTACCTGCAATTGCTGTTTCCCTAAAATGTATAAAACCAAACTGTAACCTGACCACCTTGGGACCACTTGCTTAAGACTTCTGGGGCGTGGCTCCTCTGGCTGCAGTCACAACAGTGATTGGGACTTTAGGGTGCTCAGAGGAGCAGTGCTCACTACTCAGGAAGCAGGGGGCTGGAGGTGGGGTGAGGGGGTGCGGGAACCAGGCTTCCTATGGGTAAATCAAGGGCTGAGCCCTGATTGTTTTTCTAGATGGAAGATACTTGAACACGTTAAATGCTTGAGAAGGACCCAGTAAAGGGGAAGCGATTATAATACATGAGAAAGATGGGAGATTTTGATCAAGAGGGGATGATAAATGGGGAATGGAGGTGAGGATGCTTCCTCCAGACTATAGCTGTTGTCATTTCAGGAGGGCTATTCGGAGCTCGACTTCCCCAAATGAGTATCATCAGAATCAATACGGTGCTTAGAAAATAACTAAATTTCTCCTCTTTCACCCCCTACCCTTGAAGATTCTAATTTCATAAATATGGAGATTTCAATGTAGTGAAAATATTTTTTAATTATTATTTAAATGCTCTCCCCCCAAAGATGTCTGCTAATTAGCCAGGCTTTCAAACTATTGACTTTGGTGAACATTAAACTCATGAAAAAGTACTTTTTCTTAGTTGTTCCTAGATGATAAACATTCAAACACTTGCTTGAGGCGAAAACAATATGTTCTGGGTCTGAGTACCTGGGGGAAGAGAGCAGGCTCAGTCAACCTTTGTTTAAACACCACTCAAATAGCAAACTGATCTATTTCCAAAACATAGCAACAAAGGCTTCATTACCATGGGTTACCAATGACCTTGAGCATGACTGTATTTTGGCATTCTTGGTTGTGGGAGAACAGGGTATGAGAAAAATCTATTTAAGAAAGTATAGCATTGGGCGTGGGCTTATCTTTAATTTCACTAAAGAAACACAAATAAGATCCTGAGGGAGGGATAAAGACAACGGGGAAATCAAAGAACCGAGGGCTTTGGCATCTGGGGCAAAGAATTAGGGCTGCAATTGTAGAGATCTGGTTCTATTTCCAGTTCTGCCACTCCCTGCAAGGTCACTCGGAGCCAGACATCAGTTTTCTGATCTATACTATTGCGGGTAATAGTTTCAACCCCTAACTGCCTTTTGTGGGGGGTCACAGCATGAAAAGGACATCATAGCTGCAGTGGTGTTTGGTATAAACATGCTATGTAGACACAATTACTGTTCTGGCCGATGGCCTCAATGAAAAATTTACCACTCTATATAGTTTGTGAAATTAGGCTGTAAATCTTGAAAAACCTTGGCTTTCTAGATGGCCCGCCAATTCCATCTACTTCCTATCAGAATGAAAATGATGTAGAAGCATTTTCTTTTTGGCACCTTGACAGTTTACTGATTATGGTGACATGGTATGCATATGACATAAAATATTATATAAAACAGCAATGGTGACCTTATTCTATTTCTTCAGCTACCAGTTTCTGGGATTTTAGGTTTCCTGAATGGATATGGAACAGAAGTCTTTTTCATAAGCCTTGAGTTTTTGATGAATGTTAAAGCTACTTTTAACACCTCTTCTCTTAATTGCTACCTAAAATATATAAAATACGTCCAAAATTGACATCTCAGCAACCCCAACATCTCTCCTATCTCAGCAGATGGCATCATCACCCCTTTTTACCTAAGGCAAAAACTCAAGATTTGTTATTTTACCTCCTGAAACCTCATACCTTTTTCTCCTTCCTTCACTAGCTATGAACATATCAGATTCTTTTCAGTTGCTCAGATAAGCCAAGCCTTTTCTTTTTCTTTTCTTTTCTTTTTTTTAACTTCTGGGCTTTTGAACTAATATGTCACATCGATGCTAAAGCATGTATTTTAAAATATTTTAATATCATGTAATCAAAATGTATTTTGCAATCCATGTTACCGAAAAATTGGCACTTGTCCCTGAGGCCATGTCAGAAGAACAAGAACAAGAGGTTTGAGGAGAAGTAAAGGGAAGTTTATTAATTTTCCAGCAAATGAGAAGGATGGAGAGTCCTGTCTCTAATGCCATCGTCCTCATAATAAGCAGAAATACAGAGCTTTTAAAGGGCAGATGCCATTTAGCTTCGATTGCTGTTTAATTGTAGTCCATCCCATCTACGGGGAAGACAATCTCATGACCTCCGCCCAGACCTCTGTTACCTCTGCCTGCCTGGGAGGCCCACCTGGACCTCCAGGACCTCTGTCTGCCACTCCTAGTCCTGGGGCAGACTGAGCCATCTCCTGCAGCACAAAGAACAAAAGGCATTATTCTGCTCCTTCCGACCCCTGGCCTGAGGCAGTTGCAGGTTTCAGTTTTCAATGAAGAGTGGGGGATGTTTTAAAGAGACAGAAAATATTTTTGCTTTTGTTCCCCCAGACCATTCCTTCTGTTACATCCATGACAATTTATAGTTATAAATACAGTGGTTTCTTTTTCTTTTCCTTCTTTTAGAAATAGTGGTGTCTTAAATCCAATGAAAAAAAAATAACAAAAATAACAACAAAAAATGGTAGTGCCCGCCTTCCTCCCCTTTCCCAGGTCTCTGTGTGGCTGGCCCAGTTGTAGCCTTCCTGTTGAGCTCAGCTACAGACTCTGGTCCTGCCTTATCTGAAGTCTTCCTCCCCCATCTTATCCCCTTGCTTGTTTCCTGTATAGCACTTTCGCTATTTAAAAAACATCTACTTGTTTATGGTCTGTCTCCTCTACAGCATGGAAGCTCCATAAAACAGGGGCTTTGTCTTATTCTCTGCTATATCCCGAGTCTTGGTGCATGATCAATGAGTCTTTTTTTTTTTTTTTTTTTTTTTTGAGACAGAGTCTCACTCTGTTGCCCAGGCTAGAGTGCCGTGGCGTCAGCTTAGCTCACAGCAACCTGAAACTCCTGGGCTCAAGCAATCCTTCTACCTCAGCCTCCCAAGTTGCTGGGACACAGGCACGCGCCACCATGCCCGGCTAATTTTTTCTATATATTTTTAGTTGTCCAGCTACTTTCTTTCTATTTTTAGTAGAGACAAGGTCTCGCTCTTGCTCAGGCTGGTCTCGAACTCCTGAGCTCAAACCATCCTCCCACTTCGGCCTCCCAGAGTGCTAGGATTATAGGCGTGAGCCACCGCGCCCGGCCAATCAATGAGTTTTTGTAGAAGGAATTGAAAAGCACCAGCATTTCTTCCACAAGAGATTATGTGGCCCATTCCCACCATCCTAGTGTCTGAAACGAGCAGCTCCATCCATACCCCTCCTCCCCACCCCCACCATCACCACTAGCAAGTGGTGTTTAAGCGTCCACCATCTAAAAAGTGGCTGGGCTTCCAATGTGGCAGACAAAAGCATGAATTTTGAATTCCTGTAGTGAAAGGCATTTAGCAAAAAAAAAAAAAAAAAAAAAACCTTACTATTCGAAATGTCTCCATCCTTAAATCCCTTGTTGGGACACAGGGTAAGGGAGTCTCAACTCTGAGGCTTCAGTAGTGATTGGTGAGAGTAAATCTCCTCTAATTTTGTGGTGTGTTAACTGGAGCTTGATTGGTTTCAGAAATCAGATGAAAGAAATGTATCCAAAGTGTGCAAAGGACTCCAACAAAGTTTTGTTTCTTGGAGGCTGACTGGCAGAGAAACGAGTGGGCATTCAGGATTGGGATTCAGTTGCCAGTAGTTGCCTTCCCAACCCCAGCCAAATACACCCAGAATTCCTGAGATCACAAGGATTTAGCTATGAGATAAAGTCGTATCCAGAAACTGGGGAGTGGGCCCAGCCCTGGTGTAGACCAGCCATAAATGACTGGACCTGGGCTGAAGCCGGCAGAGCCAGGGAGAAGGGGAGTATTATTTCCTGTCTCTACAGAAAGAGAGAAGCTTAGACAGTGGAAATTAGACTTCCTTTTATTAACCAGCCCAGCTACCACTATTCCTGTGCTTCTCTGTGCACCAAAAATGTGGAGATGAGTGTCCTTACTGCAAGGCACAAGAAAAAGTCTCTCTTCCTCAAAAGAAAAATCTGCTTCAAAATTCCTCAGAACGAGTGCTCCGTGGAGATAAGACTACATTCGTGTTAGTTCTTGATGTTTTTACAGGTTATTGTGTAGTGGAGTCAGCCATCAGCCTTCTCCATTCAGGAAGGGTTTGATTCCAACAAGTAACATGACATCCTGGAGCATCCTTGGACTCCCAGCCCACAGAGGGTGGCTCCTAGCACACAGCTCCACCCCTCAACAACCAGTTGATGTCCTGGTTTTGTTCCCTCCCTGGATGACCTATTATTCTCTGAGTCACTCTTGAGTCTTGTGAAATGCGAACATATCCTACACTGGAAGGGAAAATGCCCTGGGAATCTTGTGATGTGTTAAGACAAGCAAATCGCACCCAGCTTGTGTGAACAACTGGCATGTTACCTGTCCATTCACACTCCAGCCTGGCGGGGCCTGCAGCTGAGAGTGCTGATTCTCACTCCCATGGTCCCCTGCTTCAGGGCTTCCAGCTCTGGGATGTTTTCCTAACAAAACCACATGCCAGCAATGCTCTGTCTAGGTAGAGGGAAGCTTCTCAGGCCCGTGATTCTTTTGTTTCTTAGGTGATGACACTTTTTTTCTCACCCCATGAGTTATTCTGATTTCTTCTGACATGCAATCCTGCTATCAAAGCAAACTAGGCCCAGAATGGAAAACTAAAGCAGTCATCTTGACAAAAGAGTTTAATCAAGGGTTGGCAGTGGTCTGACAGCTACTCTGGGCTCTGGTGGCCGCGGCTGTATGTTTTCATAAACTGGAATGGAGAGTCCGTTCCTTGTAGCTGAACCTCAAGGCTGCTCACGGGAGCAGCTCAGAGTTGCTTAGTTCCAGGAGGAGGTGCTGGTTCCTGGGCATCCTTCACTCTGTCCTTATCTCTACCTTCCATGCATCCAAACTGGCCCTCCGCCAGATGGCCGGGCAGTGGTCACATACCCATATCCCATGCAAGGAGCCAGCAAGGCTGCAGCTTCCAGCCAGCTATTTCAGTTATGTGGAACATAAGCAAGGGATACACAATAAAAACCTATGTTCCTGGCCGGGCGCGGTGGCTCACGCCTGTAATCCTAGCTCTCTGGGAGGCCGAGGCGGGTGGATTGTTTGAGCTCAGGAGTTCAAAACCAGCCTGAGCAAGAGCGAGACCCCGTCTCTACTAAAAATAGAAAGAAATTAATTGGACAGCTAAAAATATATAGAAAAAATTAGCTGGGCATGGTGGCGCATGCCTGTAGTCCCAGCTACTTGGGAGGCTGAGGCAGGAGGATCGCTTGAGCCCAGGAGTTTGAGGTTGCTGTGAGCTAGGATGACGCCACGGCACTCTAGCCCGAGCAGTACAGTGAGACTCTGTCTCAAAAAAAACAAAACAAAACAAAACAAAACAACAACAACAAAAAAAACCTATGTTCCTGATGCCATTGCACGGTGCTCCCAGCACTTCAGGTGCCACTGGGCACAACGCCATAAAGCTGGCCAATGGTGCTGCTCTCAGGGGAAGTGGGTCCTTCACTAGAACAGTTCTCAATGTAAGGCCTTGTGACACATTAACAAACGATACACTTAGGGTTTAGACTAAGTCACACGTGAATGAGTCAGTTCTCTACACAACTCACCACTCCCCTGTGTCAGCAAGGCTGACGGGCAGAGGAGGGCTCAGTGTTGGCACATGGCGTTACATGATGAAGCACTTTTAGTTTGACGTCTAAGGAAGACTGAGCTAGTCAGGTGCACAATAGTCTGAGCTTCTGGTCTTGGCTAATCTAATTCTTGTGTATTTGGGGGAAAAGGAGAAACCCCGCAGCAAATCATTAGCCAACTTCACCTCCTTGTTTGCTTTTCACTTGTTTTAAGGCAGGCTCTAAGGTCAGAAGAATGAAGAAGTTGGATGTCCGTAAAGGAGTGGGCTCTTGCCCTTAAAAGAGCTGTGGAGGTACTTCTAG
Source organism: Indri indri (assembly GCA_004363605.1). NCBI lineage: Eukaryota > Metazoa > Chordata > Mammalia > Primates > Indriidae > Indri > Indri indri. Next base: position 19,290 of record RJWJ010022235.1, on the reverse strand, counting down.
GGCCACCAGCTAGCCGAGGTCAGACAGCGAGGACTCAGCCATCCCTGCCATGGGAGACCCGGGCTGGTGCTTCTGTGATGTGCACACACTCGGAGTCCCGTGGACTCGCCAACCCCACTGCCCCTCTGGTCTCAGGCCTGTCTTCAGCCCAGGCGAGGACCCCCAGAGCTGTCCTTGCAACCTTCCATCAGTCACCAGTTACTCTGCCTGTTGTCCCTAGACCTGACAATGCCTCCTAGCAGGCCCCCTCTCTGAGTCCCGTCCCTCCTCACTTCCTGCTCTTCTTTAAGAACATTCATTTGTTCTAAAGCTCTGTGAAAGTAATCTTATAACTTTAAAATGAACCCTAAATCACTAGCTTTTAATCAAGACAAAATCATCTGCCAAGAAGGCAATATAAAACCATTCGTCCTGCAATTTCAGATTTCTCCATTGTGTTGTCATGAAATCCATGTTACTAGGCTAATAAATTGAAAGGTTTTAGAAGAGGCAGAGAAGAAAAAGGGAAATGTATTAGAAAATTATTAATGAGTTCTTGGTTTTTCCTGATTACACAATTTACGGTGATAATCTGACTACAAGAATAATTGTTGTAAAAAATTGTCTTATTGATACTTGCATAATGACAAGGATGAGGACTAGGTTGGCTGTGTCTCTGCAGGGGAGCTGGTGATAGTTGTAAATGCCAAGTTTCACACAATTTGCCGCGCACACTCAGGCATGGGGCATCGCTGCTTCCTCCCTTCCTTCTCTCCCTCAGTTACTCCCCTGTCTGTCCTCCCTTCCTTGGGTTCTGCTTTTTTCTATCTTACTTTTTATTATAAAGTATGACTTTAATAAGCCCCTTTAGGGTCCTCAAACAAAGCCAGGTAAATTTTGTTCGACTCACAATTTTGCCTACCGTTTGTCATTGGCCAACAGAAAACTTGACGATAAGGCATATTTGCATATACCTGTATATTAAAAACTAAACCTATAGAAGGGTATCCACTGGGAATAAAGCAAGTCTTTCTCCGTGCCTTTTGACCTGCCAGTATCACTTCCTAGAAATAATCATCATTAACTTGAAAATATATGTATCTATTTTGATGTATTATACAAATATGTATGCATACATATATTAAGTTATATACATGTGTATGTGTACATACATGTTTATACATATATACTGATATATGTATAATATATAAGGATACAGATATACATTTGTGTGTATGTATGTATATGTAATAATACATTTCATTTATGTATGTGTGTATATACACATATATATGGTTATATATATTTATATGTGTAAGGGTAGATGTATATTTTAAAGTGAATTACTATATAGCCTTTATGTTTTCATCTAAAACTGTATTTTAGACTTCCTTCCATTCTTCATAATTTCTACAAAATGTCCTTGTATGGATATACCATAATATGGGTTGCTACTCTTTAAAAAAATTTTTTTTTTCTATTTACAAAAGTCATTTATGTTCATTGTTGAAAATTTGGTAAATACAGGCAAGAATGATAAAGAGAGTAAAATTCATCCACAATGGAATGTTATACTGTAGGGCTACATGATAGGGCTGCCCAGTGGGAAGCCGCCTCCCAGAAGACCAACTGTTCAGCCCTGGGGAGAGAGAATTCGTGATAAGAGCCCATCTCAAATGGCTCAGACGGGCCTCTGAAATAACGCTCCACCTCTGAAATCAGTACAAACTGTATGAGTGACAAATGCCAAAAGATGTTATTAAAAAGCATATAAAGGGATTGAGTATTCCTTCGGTTTAATCAGTAATGAATTCCCTCCATATTACTTGAGGTGCTGGCTTGGATTTTTCAAAGAAAGCCCACATGGTACTCTAGTTATCTAGTACACCAGCTTTAAAAACCCTCGGGCTTTCCTGACTGACAGGAGTGTTCTTGTGCTATTGAAGCAACTCCTGGGGGGCCCCTAGATTGCTTCAGGGTGGGGCTGATCACCAGAAAGATCAACATCATTAGAAGATTAAGACTTTGGGCCAGCTTGATTGAGCTTATCATTCCTGCCTAGGTAGTGAAACTCCAATAAAAACTCTGGATATTGGGCCTCTTTACTTACATTGCATCTCCAAAATGGACCCCAAAATCATGTGTAAGTTTTGCCTTATTTCTGGGATGTTTAATATAGGTGCTTTATTAAATTTCTATGATAAGACAATTTCTGTGTAACTAACTACATAATTTTATGCTTCCTGTTAGTTTTAATAAGTACAATGGGAATGAGTTGACCTAGATTCTAGTCCTCTGCTATTAATGAGATTTGTGATCTGTATAAGTTACTTAACTTGCCCATGCCTTAGTTTTTTCATTCATAATAATTGGAGTTAATACTGTGAAAACTGAAGAACAAAATGAAGTGTGTGAAAAGTGCTTGGAAATATTAAAAAGTCTTCATCATTATAACCATCATCATCAGTCTCCACATTAATCTAGTGTTGACTCATTGTGATGGATCCCAGACATCACAACTGTCTGGTATTTGTATTTGTATTAATTTCTTTCTGAATTTACATATATCTAAGGTTAGTGACTGCTTACTCTGAGCTAGGTAATTTGCTGTGGAACTCCCTTTATAATTTTATCTGACTCATATTTCACAATAGACCTGGAAAATAGACACTCTTCTGTTTTATTTAATAGATAAGGAAAATGAAGTTTAGCACAGAGAGACATCAGCTTCTCAGGGATGTGTAACCAGTGAGTGACGGACATCAAGCTGCTGCTTCCAGAGCCCTGGTCCTCGGCCACACTCCTCCCCAGCTGCCAGTTTATGGTCCAATACACCAGAGTCCTGCTCTTAGAAAATGTTCAAGGAGGACAAAGGAAAACAAGCTGGTCAATCACTCTATTCTGATGCGCTTCATTTTTCATATTTGTTCTAGCAATAACGTATTATTTTCAATAACGTTGGTATTATGTTTTGCTCAAGCACTTGGAAGCTGCTTTTTAAGGAGCATTATTAATCATGTTGGTTATCAAATACCTTTTGCTCAAAGCATCAAAATCATGCTTGATTGCATTAATTTTTAATTCATTGCATACATTATATAATAGTTAATTAGCTCCTTACTATTTCTGAATTTCCCTGGAGGAACTACTTTCTGTTATTTTCATGGTACAGACTGTATTGAATTGAAATTCGATCATCTGCTTAGCGAGCAATTCATATGCTACCAGCAAAATAAAAATCTGTAAATCCTATACCTACGTGATCTCAGAAATTACCCTTGATTTGTGAAGGAAATTATATCAGCTGAAATTGTTTATTATAAACATTTGTTTTGGCTTGTATGTCGCACTTTCAAATGTAATAGACCAGTTTTGAGAGAGAATTGTATTTTCCATGTGCTGGCTGAACATACAGTGGGCTGGGAACAGGTGCTCTCAGTAGATCCACATATGTAATATTTGCATTATTTTGCAGCAGTGTCATTTGAAATAATAGTACCTTTAATTTTCTTCTGGCCTACCAACCTTCCCACCCCAATTATCAGAAGTGGGAAAGAGAATTTAAAAGTCATTAAGAAGATGAGGGCTTTGCTAGGGCCCTGTATTAATTAAGATAATGCAAGCTTCTGTACAAAAACCCCTCCAAAGCCAAAGGTTTACCACAATAGAAATTTAATTCATACTGATGTGTGCTGAGTGGGTGACTTTTCACATAGTGATTAAAGATCTAGGATCATTCCATCTTGTGGATCCACTCCCTCATAAAGCCATAGAATCCTTCATTTCCAGCCAGAACCAACAATAGTATTTGGCCTCAGTCTGGGTTACACCACCAGCTTCCCTGGACCTCCAGCTTGCAGATGGCATATTTCGGGACTTCCTTGGCCTCCACAATCACATGAGCCAATTCTCATAACAAATCTCCTCGTGTGTCTAGGTGTGTCCTATGGGTTCTGTTTCTTGGACACCAGAGACTGGTTTCCCTGACCAATACCCAGACAGTAGTTGGGTGGATGTTGCCAACTCTGACACTCTTCTTTTTCTCTACCTCCTTGCTACCAGCTCTTCCGGACTCACCTTTTTTTTGTTGTTGTTGTTGTTGTTGTTGTGTTTTTTTGTTAACGCAGACCTGCCATATTTAGCAGGTGGCGTGCAGCACTGATTCAGGGCAGAGGTCATCAGCTCCGCTCTAAAGCAAGCACTAGTTCCACCGCCCATCGCTTCCTCCCCAGCAAGGACTGGACTCACACTGAGCTCACTTCGAATAGCTAGGTAGTTATGGGTCATGCTTTAGACCTAAGTAGATTCATCACAGCTGTAGACTGAATGTTCCTGTCCCTGCAAAATTCATATGCTGAAATTCTAACCCTCAAAATGATGATATTAGGAGGTGGAACCTCTGGTAGTTGATTAAGTCCCTGGGATTAGTGTCCTAATAAAAGAGACCCTGGAGAACTCCCTCACCCCTTCCACCATGTGAGGGCACACCAATAAGACGCCATCTGTGAACCAGGGAAGGGACCCTCACCAGACACTGAATCTGCTGGTACCTTGATCTTGGACTTCCCAGCCTCTAGTAATGTGAGAAATGAATTTGTGTTATTTGTAAGCCACCCGGTCTATGGTATTTTCTTAGAGCAGCCTGAAGAGATTAAGACAATCACTGAAACAATTCTAAAAGAGACAGAGAAGATACAGACATCAGCCAACAAACTTTTGATTGCATTTATGTTGTATGTGCTGTGTTAAGAAAAGCTGTAAATGCTATGTATTCACAATACTTATAAATGTGTATCATGAGCCTGTTTAGGACTTGATCATTAAGTTTCCCGTTTCCAGGACCACATTCCCACCCCTCAGTGATAACACCAGGATGTGCCTTTCATTTTCAGTAGCCCATAGATGTCAGGGCTCTCTGTCTCTTTAATAGGAACCTGTGTACCCCTACTGTGATACAGATTTCTTTTAAAATAAATCACCTCACTGTTGCCCACTCTCACCCCAGCTCTCAACCAACTACAGGAGACATTCAGTAATGATTTGTTGTCATCATTAATGATGATTTCTTGCAACATTTAGTAAGGTGTTCTATGCCCAAGGGGGGAAAAAAATACTCTGTGAATGCTGCTAATGGGAAATTAAGCAGTTTTGTGGAAAATGGATAAATAAAGAAAGTCATTTTTCATGAAGTGAGTGCCCTGGCGTTGGGCACTGATCTGGATGACCCTGAGAGAGTGAGTGGCTTCCCGGGTGTGTGTTCTGAGAGAAATCAAAAGACGCAGCTGCCCAGTCACATCAAGCTCTGATTAAGCGGCTCTCAGTGCCTGAAATCTACTCCACTGAGTTCAGCCCTAACTGACCGAAACATTTGAAGTGTGAGCATTCTGCTTACTGATAATAATCGGCAGATCTAACTAACCTCTTGGGGTCCAGCAGAGAGGAAGGGTTGAGGACACAGGTGCGACCGTTTTCAAGACTAGAAGTCTGGAGAGGAAGAATGGGTTGGGTTGTCAAGAACTGATCCAGTTCATTCGGCCAATCCAGTTTGGCAGGTCCCTCTGGCAAATACGGTTATCCTCCAGCAATGGGAGGAAGTTGGGGGGATTTAAATATCCCTTCTCTGATAACATTGTTTTCAGACAGTAGATTATGATAAAAACAAATATTTAATCAAGCAATGCTATGTGTGCAAACATTTTTAGCAAGCAGTCACAGAAACCTCAGACGACCCTTCCTGTAAGCTTGGCAAAGCTGCTTTCTGCTTTCAGGCGCCCCAGTAGGCACGTGGCCTAAGTCATTCACTCTGAGATTTAGGTGACAATCTTCTGAGGGCAGGATCAGCCATGTACTTAGATAAGGCGGCAGAGTCCTCTTAGAAGTGGGGGGGGGGGGAGGGCTCTGACCAATAGGAGCAACAGGAATTTTTTTGTTTTGTTTTGTTTTGTTTTTGAGACAGAGTCTCACTATGCCTGCACAAAGGCTAGAGTGCCGTGGTGTCATCACAGCTCACTGCAACCTCAAACTCCTGGGCTCAAGAGATCCTCCTGCCTCAGCCTCCCAAGTAGCTGGGACTACAGGTGTGCACCACCATGCCTGGCTAATTTTTTCTCTTTTTTGTAGAGACGGGGTCTTGCTATATTGCTCAGGCTAGTCTTGAGCTCCTGGTCTCAAGAAGTCCTCCTGCCTTGGCCTTCCAAAGTGCTGGGATTACAGGCGTGAGCCACCACACCTGGCCAGCAACAGGAATGTAGATTTCAACCCCTGCTTCGAACAATTAGGCTGCTGGGTCTGCCTCTTTTTTAGACCATGTTCTTCATGTAAAAGCAGAGGCGGGAGAATCTTTTGGGTCCATCGCATATTTTCAGCTCCACCTACTTATCAATAAAAAGTTATCTCTAAAATCCCTTCTTGTTATTATCAAATCCCCTGGATATGATTTCTGTAACTGTATTGGAAGTACCTAAATAAGCGTTATAGCAAAATTGGCCGGGAATAGACCGAGAGGCACACTGAAGTACAGCAAAACAGGTTTTATTATGCCGGTGGGCTCAGAGGGGACTCGCCACCAAATTCTGAGCTCCCAACAAAGAGAGTAACGGTCTTTTATACATTTTGTTTTTAGGGAGAGAGTGGGTAACAGCTGACAGTTGCAATGTGGTTGTCTTCAGCAGGGTCGGGTCGGCCACCTCGGTTCCTGGTATGGGAGTTGCTGCAAGCAGTTTACAGAAGCGAGAGAGTGATAGCTGTTAGGGGAGATAGCAGAGGTGGAGGCTTGTCAGTGGGCTTTCTCAGTTCATAAGCACCTGGAGTTATTCTCAGTTGTGATTAGATTGTGAGCCTTATCAGGATGGGTACTTTAACCTGTTTTGTTTCCTAAAATAGACCCTCAACAATTTTATACACTCAGTACCTATTTGGCATTTGAATGAATGAACATGGTGAATGTCAGTTGATGGGGGACTTTGCATGCTAACGAAGTATCCTCCATGCCCAGATGAAGGCTAATTAGCACACACATCACATGCTTATTATAAAGAATTTTTAAAGTAAGTTTCCACAATGACAGTATGACAGGAGCACTGTTCAGGGATGGCCTCAGCATATTTGGGTAGGGAAATGTTACTGGAGGTGAGAGAAAAAGTTCTGTGAATTTTCACAGGTATTAGGATTTTTTTTCATGTACTGAATACCTGCTATTATTTGCCAGCTCCTAGATATAGATACATTTTAATAATACTTTTTGTAATAACTGCACACAGTTCCTGTAAGTACCCTTCAGATTCTAAGAGTGCCTCTGCCCACCCCCTACTAATCACTCAAGCTCTCCATTATCCACGTGTGATCACCACGGGAAGGGTGACAACTATTACCTTTACCTTCGCTGGTTGCTCAAAGGTGTGATTCTGCATCTATTTTTAACACAAATGCACTTTATTCCTCATATCCTGTGCTTGGGCAAAAACTCTTCCAATCATGCGAACGAAAAGGCATCCTTGTCACATGCATTTGGTTGCTTGACAAGTCTCCACCTACAGCCGCTGGTGATTACTCTGGTGTCTGTCAAAGAGCACATTTTCCCACCGCAGGCCCCATCTCTTTGCTTGCAGCTGAAAAGCTGATACCATTACTCCCGTGTTCAGAGTGGCTTATTTTATATTTTTTAACAGGACAGGTGCTACGTAGGAACAAGGCCACAGTGAAAATGAACAGCAGCTTAACCAAAGTGTTACCAGGGAGAAGACCCCCAAGGAATAGCCAAATCCACTACAAATAAAAGGATGGATTCCTCCATGCGAGCACTTAGCAAGGACCATTAGGCTCTGGGTCACAGTGAGTGCTGGCTGGCCAGATCTCCTGTCTCAGACCTCCTGTCTCCCCTTCTCTTGAGCCAGAAGCCCTTATTAGTAAATGCATTAAATATGTGCTGAAAATAATAGCTATTAAGAGGTGAGTTGCTTTTTTGCGTTCATAGGACAAATATTTTTGATCCACTATAATCACGTCTCATAAAGCCTTTCTATCAACAACAGACCTCATGCATAATGGTGGTCTTGTAAGATTATAATATGGTATTTTTGCTATGCATTTTCCATGTTTAGATATGTTTAGATGCACAAATATTTACCACTGTGTTACAGTTGCCTACAGTATTCAGTACAGTGACATACTATGCAGGTGTGTAGCCTGGGAGCAATAGGTTGTATCATACAGCCTAGGCGGGTAGGGGGCTCTGCCATCTAGGTTTGTATAAGTACACTGTATGATGTTCACACAGCAACTAAGTCCTAATGACACTTTTCTCAGAGCATACTGCCTTCAGTAAGTGACGCATGACTTATTAGGGTTCCGCTAAGAACCAGGAACCTGAATCGAAGATGGATAAAATGCAGTCACTGCCCTGAAGGTGCACAGGACTAGCATGGCAGAGGTGGCACCACTGGTGTGTGGTAGGGAGGTATCCACGGGGAATTGTGAGACCAGAGAGGTGAACGCCAAACCAACTGGAGGAATCTGGGAAAGCTGCCCAGGAGAAGTAAGACTGGTGCTCTAGGAAGTGACACGGCTGTTTATTTCATGGGAATGGCACTAATTGGGGAGTCATCGGGCAGCAGGATAGGTAACTTCAGTAGATATTTCAAAGACACGGGGAACTTGGGGTAACTCAAATCACAACATTTGAGTAGTGTTTTATCAGTACAAAAAGAATATTTTTTAGCATTATATAAAATCTGTGTTAGTCCATTTGGGCTACTATTACAAAACATACTAAACCAGGTGGCTTTTGAACAACAGAAATTTATTTCTCACAGTTCTGGAGGCTGGAAGTCCAAGATCGGGGTGCCAACGTTGTCAGGTTCTGGTGAGGGCCTTCTTCCAAGTGCAGACAGCTGACTTCTTGCTGTGTCCTCACAAGGTGGAATGGGGCATCAACCTCCCTCAGGCCTCTTTTCTAAGGGCACTAATGCCATTAATGAGGGCTGTGTTCTCCTGATCTAATCACCTCCCAAAGTTCTCTTAATACTATCACTTTGGGGATTAGGTTTCAAGATATGAATTTTGGGGGTACACAACATTCAGACTGTGATATTGTGAAATATATTTTTGGTTCTTGTCCAGTTACCTGACATACAGCTCCTAAAACCCTTGGAATGTCTGAAGTGATGGGTTTCTTTTGTATGCTAATGAGATAACTGGTGGCTGGGGGCCCCTACATAGCTTTAGGATGGGGGCCAGTCACCACAAAGACCAAGGCCAATCTCCAGGGAGGGGAGAGGGGCTGAAGGTGAAGTTGATCATCAATGGCTGATGATTTAATCAATCATGCCTATGTAATGCAGCCTCCGTAACAGCCCAAAAGGACTGGATTCAGGAGGCTTCCGGATAGCTGAACATGTGGAGCTTCCTGGAGGTTGCTGGCCCTGGAGGGCATGGAAGTTCTATGCCGCTTCCTCCATACCTCACCCTGTGTATATCTTTGTCTGTATCTGATGTAATATCTTTTATATTACAATAAATTGGAAAATGTGTTTCCCTGAGTTCTGTGAGCTGCTCTAGCAAATTAATCAAACCCAAGAATGGGGTTGTGGGACCCTGATGTACAGCCTGTCGGTCAGAAGCACACTCTGCAGCATCGGAAGTTGGGGGAGTCTTGTGGGACTGAGCCCTCTACCTGCGGGATCTGATGTGATCTCCAGGTACATAGTGTCAGAATTGAATTGAATTAGAGGACACCCAGCTGGTTTCTGCTGCAGAAGTGATTGCTTCGTGTATGGGAACACTCCAGACATCTGGGGTCACAGAGCGTTGTGTGTTGTAAGAGGACAGTAGGAGAAACACCGACCATAACAAAAACCAAAAGAGTCACAGCACATCCTGGTAAAGGAGTAGAAATTCCTCAAAGGCCCTTTACCATCCTAAGGCTGAGGTAGGCAGGTGGCCTTATTGAACTCTTGCCTTTCCAGCTTTGTAACCAGCAAGTATGTAGTTTGCTTGCTTGTTTTTGTCCGGCTGGCATGCAGGAGAACAAGCTGGGCAGTAGGCAGTGGTTTGGTGCTAACCATTGTTTCTCGGAGAACCCCTTGGAATTGCCCTCTGATGGAGAACCAGGAGAACAATGGCAGACACAGCCTGGGAGTGGTAATGAGTTTGGATTTTTGCTCTATTCACAGTGAGAAGCCACTCGAAAGCTATAAATATGAGGATAATGTTATTTGACTTATCTTTTAAGATCAACCTGGCTGCTCTGATGGATAGCTTTATGCTTTTTTCCCTGTGTATTACATCTCATTTTCTTACGTTAGATTATTAGAAGTAGAGCCATTTAATCAACTACTGTGAGATACTTGAAAGTTATTTATAAAATTGCTAAGTGGCTAGCCAAAAATGCACACATGTATACTTATATTAAGTGTAAGAGTGCTCATTTCATAACGCCCCACCAGCATTTAGTTTTACTGTTTAATAAGATAAAAATGGTACCTCCTTTTAACCAGACTTAACCTGGAGATCTGAGTAAAGGTATATCGAATTGACATACCTTTAATACTTTTGCCGTGCTTAAATAGAGTTGCCTAGACATGGCATGTGAATTGTCCATAGCTAAGGCGGAGAGAGAAAACCTATGGCACTTGCTCCTGAGCCAACCAAATAATGAGAAGAAATTATGAAGAAATACTTGCATTTCTAAACTGTGATTCAGAGTGAGTTGATCTCAAGGACAGTGCAAGCTTTGAGACACAAGCTTCCAAATTCTCCTTTGGCCATTTATCTTCAAAAGGTGCTCAAAAATACCACCTCTCAAACTAATGCCTGCTAAACATTGAAGTTCACCTTCTTCAATAAGGAATTAAACAGAGAGTTCCTCACTGACAGCACCCACCTCACACATCAATCATATATTTAAGTGACTTCCATCCCCTTCCATAACTCTTTGATCCGTCCAGGTCTCTACAGCCCCCAGGGGGGAGTCATGACCACAGAAGAATGTACTTTTGGGAGAGAGAGAATGATTCTGTCATGAGAACATGGGCTTCGAGCGAAACTGACAATAAACATAATTAGCTAAGAGCTAATGCTCAGTATGTGCTAGCAACTTTTCTAAGTGATATATATGTATACTATATATATAAAGTAAAAAGTGTACATAGAGCATATATATAATGTATATATAATGTGTATATATACTCACTCATTTAATCTAGATTTGAATTCTATTTCTCCCATATGAAATCCATGTGGACTTGCTTATTTGTTTTCTTTGAGCTTCAGGTTCTTCATTTTTTAAATTTTATATCAGTTATTGAAGTGTAAACTACACAAAATAAAACTCACCAGTTTTAAGTGTACAGTTTGAGGAGTTTTGACAAACATATTCAGTCATGTATCTACCACCTCAAGGAAAACAGAGTATTTCCTCACACCCGTACAGCCGATGCCCTGACCAGTCGGTTTTTCCGTTCCTGTTACCTTGCCTTTCCCAAATGGCACGTAAATGAAATCTGCCAGGCTGCCCTCACTTACTGTAATGCTTTTGCGATGTGGCCACGTTGTTGCATGTGCTTATTTGTCGTGTGTTTCTACTTTGATGAAGTGTCTGTTTAAATCTTTTGCCCATTTTAAAATTCTTATTGAATTGAAAGAGTTTTTTATATATTCTGGACACAAGTCCTTTTTCAAATATGTGTTTTGCAAATATTTCTCCCAGTATGTGGCTTGTCTTTCTATTTTTTTTTTTGAACAGTATCTTTTGAGGAATAGAGTTTTTTATTTTGAAAAACTCTGACTTACCAACTTTTTTTGTTTATGAATTGTACTTTTGTTGTCTTTTCTAAAAAATCTTTGCCTGATACAAGGTCGCACAGATTTTCTTCTAAGTTTTTTCAAGAAGTTTTATTGTTTTAGCTCTTACATTTTCATCTATCATCCATTTCAAGTTGATTTTTGTATATTGAGGTAAACGATAAGGCTCTTTTTTTTCCATATCGATTTCCATTTAAGTCTCAATTTTCTAGTCTATAAAAGAGAAATGACATTATTTACCTTATAGAATTGTTGCGAAGATGGAATAATAGTAACAGTTATTGAGTTTTTAGAATATGCTGGGCACTACATATTTTATATATAGAACTCATTTAATTCTTGCAACAAATCCTATGAATTATTATCTCCATTTTACGGATAGAAAATTGAGGAACTGAGAAGTTGAGAGCTGATAATTGCATTAATTATCTGTTTCTGGGTAGCAAATTATCCCAAAACTTAGTGGCTTAAAACAGCAATTTATTATCTCACAGTTTTCATGGGTTAGAAATCTGAGTGCAGCTTAGCTGGGTCTTGTGCTCCAGGGTTTCTCACAGGGCTATTGGCTGGGGCTGTGGTCTCATTGAAAGTTTGACTGGGGAAGGAGCCACTTCTAAGCCCACTTATGCAGTGGCTTTTGGTAGTCTTCAGTTCCTCACTGGCTGTTGGCTGGAAATATCAGTTTCTCGATATGTAGGTATCTCAATAGGACTACTCACAACATAGCAGCCTGGTTCCCACAGAGTGGGGATCAAAGAGAGACATAGGGGTTGAGGCGAGAGAGGCAAGATAGAAGCCATAGTCTTTTTGTATCCTAATGTCAGAAGTGGTGTCCCCTGTGCCTTGTGAGTAGTCAGCACTTTTGTCATACTCTATTCATTAGAAGCAAGTCTCCAGGCCTTTGCCCACATTCAAGGGGAGAGGATTTTTCAAAGGCTCAAATATCAAGAGCCAGGGGGCTATTTTAGAGGCTGTCCACCATGATAACCAGTGACTGCTTCCCCTGCTATTGTCTCGAAAATAGGGCTCAGGTTCTCCAGAATGATTCTCTACCTCTGTTTTGGTTTCAATGTGTGTTTGAGGCCTAAGAACTTGATCACTGGTTTTCAGAGAAAATTCTTTCCAAATTCCAAGGGACCAAATTTACCAATTTCTAGCTCTAGTTTTTTTGTGTGGTTTTTAAAAATATAAAGTATGGAGTATACAAGGCTTTACACCCATAAGGATTTGAGCAAAGTGCTATGTAGAGTTTAGGCAGATCATATTTCTCAGTTCCCATCACTGAGACTTTGCTACTTTTTGATGTTGAGGCTTTAAAATGGCAGTTCTAGATTTTTAGGGGTTAGAAGAAAATAAAACTTTTAGAAATTGAAAGAGTAAAAGAGGAGCTTCCAATCTCTTGGTGGGATGGCGAAGAAAGTGCTTTGATTTCCCTTAAGCACTGTGCTCTCTGGAGAGTCAGTATCTTATGCCATAGGAGGGGAAGGTTGGTGATAATTCAGTTCTTAAACACTGTTGACAGCCTCTCCCCTCTTTTTTTAATCTTCTCCCAAGGAGGCTCTCAGCTAACTTCAGAGATGTGGCAGGAGAAATTGTCTGGTCAGCAGTATTAGCAGGTTAAACTTAGAGCTCTATTAGTTGATCTCCCAATGCTGGCTAGGAAGCCTACTGTTTTTCAGTGTATATATTTATTTCCAAGTAAATAGGCCTATAAAATGGAAATTCTGTGTCCCAAAGAATCACTTCCAAGAAGCCTTATCCAGAGATACCAATCACCACAGAATGTGGGAGGTCCCTTCCATTAGTGAATAGGAGTTGCTCCAGGACTGGTTGGCTGCTGGTTGTGCCTTTAGTGGTGACTGTTTTTAGATGCTCAATATCTTGCCAAAGAAAATTTGAACCACCTGAGTACCCAGCCCGGTGCCTTTTGAATAGTCAGCACTGAATAAGCATTTGTTGAGTGAATGAATGGGTGTCCTATGGGTTCATGCATTTGTAATTCTATTCAGGATCCTGTAGGTAGGACCCTTATCCTACCTTTCCAGACACTGTTTCAGTGGCTAAAGGAGGCTCCTGCCGAGAGGATCATTAACTCCCTTGTTTGATCTGATCTTTGTTCTGGAAAGCATAGAGCTAGGGACAAAACTCACAGCTCCCTTTTGCATGGGACTTGGATCCCTTCAGTGATGTCTGCCTGCACACGTCGGCTACACTGAGCTTAGTCAAAGGGGCTCATGCACACAGCCAGACTGTACCTCCTGAGGGTCCTTCTGATGTCAAGCACCACTGTCACCAGGCAGCCTGACATATCAAGGGAAGCACTTGGGACATGCTTATGGAAACTGTTTAAAAATTTTGAAAGTTAGTTCAGAGCAAGAAACCTAGCAAGCACCTACTCCTGTCCCTTCTGGGCATCCATTAGGCCCTTGAACACCTGAGCTTTGGCACTTTCAGGCTTGCCCACCACAAGCTCCTTCAAGTTCTCCAGGAGGAAGGAACCAGGTAATAGCAAGATATGGTTCAGCACACAGGCAGCCTGCTCTGTTCATGCAAAGGAGAGGAACATTTTGCCAAGTACACCCAGTACACTGCACCCCACAGGATCTGGTCATGCTTGCCTGAGGGATGCTAGGGCCGTCCTGGAGAGCTGGCCCTGGCCTCTGGTCACAGGTGAGTGCAGGAAATACTATTTCTCTCCATATCTGCCCCCATCTGCACAACTCCACACAACTTAGATCTTCCAGTTGCCCTGTGCTCTCTGCATGCAGAACAACAGCTGTTTATCCACCCATTACCATGAGCCGGATATGTTTCTGAGCACTTTACGTATTATTAACTCACTTAATCTTCAGAACCACCCCATGAACTAGCATATCATTGCCTCCTTTTTTTCCAGAAGAGGCACAGAAGTTAAGTAACTTGCTCAGTGATGGAGATGGATTTGAACCTAAACCTCCAGACCCCAGAACTCATGCCACAAAAAAATCCTGCCTCTCATATCTCATATCTGACTCAATTATCTTAGAAAGCAAAAATATGTCCGTGCAAATCTCTTTGTATGTAATTTAGTACAGTGATAGAAGGATAGAAGAATGTAACATGTTTTTATTTTGATGATAAGCAAGTTTTATGTACCTTGGTAAAGATGCTTGGATATCGTACAATTCCGGATCAGGGTATTCTTTTTAACCTTGTGCGCAGCTCTCCTGTTGAGACCTCTGAGGAAGCTCATGCCCTTGGTTTTGACTCAGCAACCAGTTTTCCTCTGCTTTTGGAGTAGGAGTCACATGACAGGCTAGGGGGTAAAAGCTGTAGATTGTAGAGAAATACCTCCCTGTCAGTTTCCAGTTTCTGCCATTACCTGAAGGGAGTAGGGCGAGTGATATTTCATGGCCCAGAGCAGCTTTAGCAAATGAAGAATTCACTTTACCGGCTTCTGGGCAATTTAGTGCCATTAAGAACAATCTGCCCTTTCTTTGACATGCCCCATCATTTTGTGACAGAGTCCTCATTTCACGTGACCATTTCTCTTTTCATAGCAACATGCTCTTCCCCAAGATACCTTTATAGGGCAGTGATGCACAGGGCAGTGACACTAGCTCCCAGCTGTTGGTGTCCTCAAGCAGGGACAAAGAGAGAAATCTTCCCCATTCACCTTCTGAAATTTTGCCAAAAATGAACTGACAAAAAGTGGATTTATAGGAGAAAAAGACAAACAAATTTAATGTAATGTGCACAGCATGGAGGAATGGCAGGGAATGATCGCCTAATAACCCAGTTGGGTACAGATGCTCATATACCCTTCTTCAAAGGGGAAGGGGAGATGAGAAGTATAGGAGTAAGTGATTTTTAGGAGAAATGAATGGACCCAACGCTCAGACAATGGTAAGTAAATAATTCTCGTTGGGAATTGGCCAAAGTTCCAAGTTCGTCTGGGCTCCAGATGTGGTGTTTAATTTTCAGTCTCTTCGTCCGTGATATGAATTTTAATCTTCTCTGGTTAATGAAATTTCGGGGAAGGGATCAAAGGCAACTGTGTTCCTCTTCGGGAGTCTGGTTTCTAGGTAGATAAGCGAACTTCAGAAAACATTCTTATCTTGTGTTTTGGGAGAGACAGAGGTTTGAGAGAGGGAGGTGGGGGAAGGTCAGAGAGACCTTGAGGCTGCTTCTTTAGTTCCATATTTTGGGGTGTCATTTTCCGAGCCCCAACACTTGTTTATAAAACCGGGTTAGCCATTCCAGCCTGCTTTCTGGGTTGCTGGGAAACAATTACAAAAACGACAATATGGCCGCCTGCAGGGAAATCACGCCGGGAGGCAACGTGAACATAATTAGCTGAGGTAATTTTCCATGGGTGTGTCACTAGTGATCTGTTTCAATCCCATACAGGCCCTTGAATGCTCACCTGGCTCAGAAAAAGCTGGTCCTTTGCCCTTGCCAGTGACAGGCAGGTCTTTCCAGACACTCAGAGCAGCGAAGATTGCAGTTTTGAAAGAGCCACTCTATATTTAGCAGGCCGAATGGCCCACGGCTTCACTCTCCCTTTGTACTCACATCACCTAAAAAAGCTCCCCTTCAGATGCAAGGTCAAAGCAATCGGGCAGGCATTGATTGCTGCTGCCTGCGCAACCCAGAATAACTCCACTACCGAGGACGTTGCTCTGGCGGGGAACTGAAAGGAAGGGACACTCTTCAGTTCAACTTCGGCACAGTGCAGAGGCAGGAGAGAAGTTCAGCAAGGTTATCACACAGAGGCCCTGGCTTTCCCTGTGAAGAGAATTCCAAACCCACGTCAGGCCAGGATGAAGCTTCGGGATCAGAGGTTTGGCACGACGCCCTGAAGCTCTCACCCCAATGTGTCCATCTGCTCTTCTTACCTTTTCTCTTCTATTATTTTCCTCTTCTTTTGTTCTCCCTTTTCCTCCTCCCACCTTTCCTTCCTTCCTTTCTTCCTTCCTTCTTCCCTCCCTCCTTTCCTTCCTGCTTCCTTCCTCCCTACATTTCTTCTATTCAGTTCCCAATTATTAAGCTCTTACTGTATTTTGTGCAGCGTGCAAGGCATTGGGATTATTAGGAAAGGTTATTAAACTAAAAATTACTGTCTTAAAAGAGCTCACCTACTAGAGGGCTAGACGAACAAACGAACAGGCCATCGTAATGCGGCGTTGTGATAGGATGAGGCACAGGGAGGAAGGGCATTCTGCTGGTCTGAGTGGCACCAGGGATGGTCGCCCAGTGAGTTACTCCTCACCCCACCGAATAAAACCTGGCCCCGAGGGGAACATGCCCTCTGTTTCCCCTCTTTAGAAGCTTGCATGGTACATAAGAAAGCGATGGCAGTGGCACTTCAGCCTGCTGTGCCCTGTGACCAGCTCCTGCCTTGGTTACCACCCTGGCTTCTCTTGGCATTCTAATCCCCCTGGCCTGGCTAGAGAGTCTACACCCTCTTCTTCGAGGTTAAGAGAAGGTCTAGAACTCACAAAGCCGCAGAAGGAAAACAGTCGCACTCTGTTTCACGAGACAAATACTTTAAAACTTAATTATCTAGATTTTGAAGGAATGAGAGCTTTTGGGGAGTTAATGGTGTGTCTGGCAGTCACACTAAGAAAAATAAAAACTGTTCTACGAGTAAATATAGATATCTAGTGACAAGGAAAACCCCCATCTGTTACTTGGCACGTCAGCCACCTGAGACCCCCACCCCTCACTGAAGACCCGCATCAGCATAATACTAACCTGTTACCTGGCCCATCAACTAATCTATTACCTGGCACATCAGCCACCTGAGACCCCCACCCCTCACCGAAGACCCACATCAGCATAATAGTAACCTATTACTTGGCCCATCAACTAATCTATTACTTGGCACATCAGCATAACACTAAATCTATTATCTGACACATCAACTAACCTATTACCTGGCGGGCATTAACCACCTGACACCCTACCTCTCAGACCACCACAACTTAATAAAAGTGGGAAAAATCGGGTAGACAGGGCTCAGAATTTGGTGGCGAGGCCCCTCTGAGCCCGCCGGCGAATAAACTTTGATCTCCCACTCTCCGTGTGCAACTCTGTGTCCTCGGGACCACTCACTGTAACACTTGCTGTAACACCAGATCACTACTACATAACACAGCCAACACTGGCATCCAGGTTTCTGACTCCCAACCCCGTTTGCATTCTATGAGGTCCAACTGCTCATGTGAGAATGGCTCCTGAGGCCATATTTGCCATAAATGCTGAGCGGCTGACCTTTAAAATAAGAATGGACATAATAATTTGCAGGAAAAATGTATTGACTACAAATTAATTAAAAGTCAGAAAATTAGGCAGGAAGTTTGTATGAGAAACACTGTTATCTGCAGTAAACGTTAATGACTGCAACTTGGAATGATTGCTCTTGGAAATCTTCACGGTTTACTTGTGTCCCTGGTAATTGATATTTGGTCGAAGGAAGGAAGTTTGTGGATTCTATGTATTCTGGAATTAAGTCACTGCTGAGAAGGATCATGCCTAGTGTTAAAGATTTGTAACACAACGTTCTTGGGCTTGGGGGAGGCTATTTATTACTTATATATGTACTGATTGTAAAAAATTACTTTCCAAGATGAACATGTCATGAAATACAGAGTTAATAGATGAATACCTGCAGCCTCCTAGAGTCACCTAGAATTACAACATTCGACATCAGGAATCCAGAATCATAAGGAATAAGTCACAACTTGCATAAAAAAGGAAGCATGCTAACAGAGGTGGGAGAGCAGATGTGCATTTTAGGTTTCAGCTCTGGTTTTCGTGATACTGGGCAAACCATTTTAAGCAGAGAGCTGCCCTTCTTGGAAAATTGGTGGATAAATATAGTAAATCTGAGGGATTGTGGAGCTGAGCTGCTGACTGACAAATGAGGGTACGTGCTGATGGCCTGTGGTAGAAGCAGAGCATGTGGATTTCCTGGGGACACTGTCCTCGTCACTGAACACCGGAATGTCTGTGCTCCTCAGGAGATTGGCATCCTGTTTTTCTCAAGCCATAGAATGCATTTATGCTTCAAGGCAGAGAATATGGCAGGAGCAACAGCTATTCATAATTTAATTCTTGTATAACATTTAAGAGTGTAATTGAAATAGAATAAAATGCATCCATTCAAGCACACAATTCAGTGAGTTTTTTTTTTTAATTTTTTTTTTTTTTTTGAGACAGAGTCTCACTCTCTTCCCTGGGCTAGAGTGCCGTGGCATCAGCCTAGCTCATAGCAACCTCAAACTCCTGGGCTCAAGCGATCCTTCTGCCTCAGCCTCCCAAGTAGCTGAGACTACAGGCATGTGCCACCATGCCCGGCTAATTTTTTCTATATATATATTTTTAGTTGTCCAGCTAATTTCGTTCTATTTTTTAGCAGAGATGGGGTTTCGTTCTTGCTCAGGCTGGTCTCGAACTCCTGAGCTCAAACGATCCTCTCAGAGTGCTAGGATTACAGGCGTGAGTCACTGAGCCCTGCCCAATTCAGTG
>RJWJ010022234.1:0-27047 GCA_004363605.1 Indri indri | reverse complement strand
AAAAAAAAAAAAAAAAAAAAAAATGAAGAAAGGGAGAAAGAAAAAGTGAATACACACCTGATGGGTGTGGTGCACACCGTCTGGGGGATGGGCATGCCTGAAGCTCTGACTAAGGTGCCAAGGGCAATATATGTAACCTAAACATTTGTACCCCCATAATATGCTGAAATAAAAAAAAAAGCATGTAATCCATATAAAAAAACGAGTGAATAAAACCCATATTCACTAAGCCTTGCTAGGTCACCCTATGTATTCCTTTTCTATTGATGCTATATCAAATTACCATGAACTTAGTGCTTAAAACAACACAAATTTATTATCTTACGGTTCTGGAGATCAGACTCCAGTAGGAGTCTCACCGGGCTAAAATCAAGGTGTCGGCAGGGCTGCATTTCATTCTGGAGGCTCTGGGAGAGAAACTATTTCCTTGCCTTTTCCAGCTTCTAGAGGCCATCTGCATCCCTTGGCTCAGGGTTTCCTTTCTCCATCTTCAAAGTCAGCGACAGTAGGTTTAGTCCCCTCACACTGCATCCCTCTGACACTTCTTCCATTGTCCCGTCTCTCTCTCTGATCACAGCCAGAAAATGTTCTCCATTTGTAAGGACTTGTGTGATTAGATTGGACCCACTGGATAACCCAGGAAAACCTCCCCCTCTTAAGACCTGTAGTATTAATCATACCTCCAAGGTCCTTTTTGCCATAACAAGGTAACATATTCACAGGTTTCCAAATTAGGGATGAACTTCTTTGGGGTATCATTATTCTGCATATGGCAACCTATATATGCTATTCCATTTATTTTTCCCAGAAAATCCCCAAGGTAAGTGTATTAGTTATATGTTGTATAAAAAAATCTACCCTAAAATGAAGTAGCTAACAATGACATTTGTTTTCTGATAGTTTCCTCACAGGGTCATGAGTCTGGCTGAGGCTTAGCTGTGCCCTCTGTCTCAGGGTGTCTCACATGGCTACAATCAAGGTGTCTGCTCAGGCTGCAGTCTCATCTGAAGGTTCAACTGAGGCTAGGTCTGCTTTCAAGCTCACCGCATTGTTATTGGCAAGATTCTGCATCTTGTAGGCTGTTTTCTGAGGGCTCAGTTCCTTCTAGCTGTTAGTTGGAGGACACCCTCAGTTCCTTTCCATGCAGGTCTCTCCATATGGCAACTTTCTTTTTCAGAGTAAGCAGAGAGAGCAAGAAAGTGCCGGCAAGATGGACGTCATGGTCTTTTATAATCTAGTTTCAAAAATGCCATCCCACCACTTTTGCCATATTCTATTAGTTAAAAGCAAGTCACTAGGTCAGCAGGGCCAGCCTACATACAAAGAGAGGAAAATAACCAAGGACATGACCGTTGTGAGGAAAGGACCCCCGGGAGACATTTTAGACTCAGCCTACCACAGTATTTGTGTCACTTAGCCTCTGCTGCATAACAAGTCACCACAGAACTTGGTGGCTGGAAGTGAAAATTATTCACTCTTGTTCTCATGTCTGTGGGTCAACTGGGGCATAGCTGAACACCTCTGATTCAAGCTCCAGGTTCCTCTGTGCTTGGCTCCTTGCTGTGAACATGGGTACAAGTTTGCCTCACGGGGGTTAAAGCTGAGGTCACTGCAACATCCTGGGGAAATTCTTTTAGTGGCAACAGCAGATGTGGAAGAAGGAAGGGGAACCACCTGATAACTTTCAAGGCCAGGGTTGAGCCTGTTACACTGTTACTTCTCCCCTCTTGTCTCCCCCGAGATATCCCATTGGCCAAAGCGAGTCGCATACCTGAACCTAAAGTAAAAGGACAGGAACGTATATTCTGCCTCTAGCGGAAGCAACGGCAAAGTCACAAGGATATAGGCCAAAGTGAAGAATTGGGGCCAATAATTGCATCTCCCACAGTGTTATTACTCACATTTTACTGATGAAGAAACTGTGGTATGAAGAAGCTAACTGGCTTGCTCAAGGTCAGAGAACTCAAATTCAGATTCATCTGACTCCAAAACTCACGCTTCATTGTTTCATAACACAAGGTCTCAAAATATATTCTCTCTGAACCATTTCCTTCCAAATAAAATAGTTCACAAATTGGCATCTAAAAATTCCTTTTGCAAACAGTCATCAGAAATTCCACTTTACTCTCCTGCTCACTTTATCAGCCTAAATTCGTAACATGGGCAAGAGCGTGGAGATAAAATCGGCTCTGAAAATGAGAAAATGGATTTCCTTGCCATGTCTTTGCATTACAAATGGGCCCAGTACACAGCAATCATGGCTGCACCTGGAACAGTGCACAGGCCCCATGAATAATCCATGTTCCTACACACTGGCCTCCCTCTGGTGCTGACTCAGCAACTGCTCTCCTACTTTCTGCGAAGTAACAACAGCATGTAGGTCAGATGAAATCTAAGAATGCAACAACACTCTGAACATTTGGTTGAATCCTGAAGGTAGACAAGGGACTTAAAAATCGAATTAGAGTTTAACCAGACTGCAACTCTTCCTTTCCTAGAACATTCCATCATCTTCAGGATTAGATATGGACTCCTTTATGTGGCACACAGGAGCCGTCATGATCTGACCATTGCCCATCTGACAGAGCTTCACTCACTCATTCCCTGCCCCTTCAACGTGACCCCTTTGGCCACCTCCCTCACCCTCAGCCCTAGCCATCCCTAACTATTTGTATTTCCCTAAAAGAAAACACAGGTATGTGTCATCATTGGTGATCATTGGTGATCATTATCTGTGGTCACTGTTGGTACATTTTCCTAGAAAGCTCTTCCACCCCTTTGTCACTAATCTAAATTGAATTCCTTCTTCAGAAGTAGCTCAGGGACTCCGTTTTACAGAAAGCCTTTCTTAACCCTACCCTTACCCTGTCACCCAGGTCACTTGGGGTTAGGGGTTTCTTGTTTTGGATACATTTTATGCTTCCATCATAGCCATTCTCAGCCTATATTAGAGTCACCTATTTACTTGTCAATCCCACAAACATTGAGCTCTTTGGAACTAACAATACGCAGCAGGCTCTGAATCCACATTGTTCTTGGCACAGTGCCCAGGAGTCCTTAAATGTTTGCAAAAGAAAGGAATGGGACGGGAAGGGAAAAATAGGAAAGGAAAGAAGGGAAGGAAGATAGAAAGGAAGTAGGGAGAGTGAGATAAGGAAGGAAAAGAGGGAGGAAAAAGAGGGAGGAGAGATGGAGGGAAGGAAAAAAAAACAAGATAATGTCTGAGAAGGTGTTTTGTAAATTGCACATGGTCTCATTAGTGTCTGGAGCTCTATTCATTTTCTCCTGGAATATACTAATATGCATGCCTTGCTACTCTCACATCAAGCTCGTGTTTCCTGGACAAGTAGTCCAGACCCACTGCTGGACTCTAGCAGAACCACCAATATCCTCTGTAAATTCAAGTCAGTGACCTTTTTAAAGAGTGGAGCTTCTTAGTCAGCTCCTCTGTATGCTCCCACGCGATCAATAACCAATCCCAATGATAATTAATGTTAAATACAGTTCGAAGAAACATAGTAGGAGAGGATTAGCAGAGAATCTTCCCAGAATTGTGGTCTCATGGAATGTTGGAGGACCCTGCTGGGATTCAGTGGGTGAGAGACATGAGAACTAAGAAGATGGATTGTGGATTGGTTCAGAGGATCAGTAACCTGGAGGATGTGAGGGCCCTCCAGAAATACAGTTCTCGTTTCTGGGGTAGAAATTGGACCCTGGCATCATCACAAATAAGAGTTTCCAGGTAGTAGTTCCAAATGCCAATTGCTGCTATTTTCACTTCAACACAACTGAGTGAGTGTGATTGCTTGACGGTTATGAAGCCACCTTTACACTCTAATAATTGCACTTTCCAAATTGCACCTGAGGCATTACCACACCTGATGAGGCTCTTAATTGGTGTTCTAGTATAATTACTTGGAAAACACATTCTTGGAAAGAATACTTTGAATAGAAGACAGATCAAATACATTCCAGGATTATTCTTCATGGTCACTATGGTCAGCGCTTCTTTCTACTCCTCCCCTCCCAAAAAGTGAAGGCTTCAAAGAGTTGTTAAAACTCTTGAAGCTTTGCTCTTCTAAAAAAAATTCTTATCTCATATTTTTTTCCTGTAAAATCACAACATATTGCTGCGGAGAGGAGATGCAGCTGTTCTGATTGAGGGTTGCTGAGCTCCTGGCCCTTGCTCTGGCTTTAAAACTGTGTTTGGATTTGAGTAGAAATAGCAATGAGCTCTCCGAGCTTCTGGCTAAATCTCTTTCAGCCTCAATATTTTTCATTTATAAATACAAAATAACGTATTTTCACTGGACTGTTGTGAGACTCTAATGAATCTAATGAGATTCAACAGATAAAACGCAAGGCAAAAGCTAAGCTATTCTGTATTGTTGGGGAATTATGAATTAACATTATCATTATGGCTGGCATTAGTTGAATACAGCCAGAGAACAGATTAGACAAGGTAGTCTACTACCTTAGTCTGCTAGGGCTGCCATAACCAAACGTCCACAGACTGAGTGGCTTAAATAACAAAAATTTATTTTTTCACCGTTCTGGAGGCTAGAAATCTCAGATCAAAGTACAACACGGTTCAGTTTTTTGGTAAGGGTTCTCTTCTTGGCTTGTAGATAGCTTCTTTGACTTTATATGGCCTTTCTTCTGAGTGTTCATGAGAGAAAAGAGTTCTAGTGTCTCTGCCTCTTCTTGTAAGTGCACCAGCCCCATCATATTAGGGCCCTACCTTTATGACCTTATTTAAACTCTGTCACCTCCCACAGGCCCTATCTCCAAATACAGTCACGTGGCAGGGGGGCGGGGGGGGATGCCAAAACGATTCCTATTCACAAGTATCTTCTTTACCATTAACAAAAATCAGACATGACATTGGGTTCCAATTATCATATTTTAGGCTAGCTTAAAATGTCATCTTTTCAAAGAAGTCTCCCCTACTGCTCTGTCAGGACTAATCCTTACTTCCTCTTTCACCTGCTAGAAACTTCCTCTACAATAGCACACTTAGCTCGCTATTGCTTGTCTGTCTCTCTTAGGCAGAATGGAGATTCCTCTGGGTCAGGAGACATAACTTCTTTTTAATTTTACATAACCATATTATTGAGTATTCTCAATATGGTGTGGTAAGAACATGAACTTATCTTACTTTTTTCATCATTAACACCTTGAACTACATTCTGACAAATCACCCTTTCCAATTTCTTTGCAATGTCTTAGGCAGATTTTATCATTTCTAGTCATTTTTCATTACTAAGTATACAGTTGAAAATTTTAATCTCAAAATGTATTTAAAACTCATCTCTTCCCCATTTTCCCAGCTAAGTCTTGGGCTGCAACCCTGGCTTATCAAAGAAGAGGGCTTGGCTATGAGATCTTTGCAGGGCAAACACATAGACACATGAGGGTCATATAATGTGCAGCTCTGGGAAGCAAGATTCCTATGGCATAGCATATTGACTACTCCCCCTGTAGTTGTCCAGGATACCAGCTGCACAACCATATAAGGAAGCCCTGAATACACAGTCTTCTGTTTGCTCTTCCAGGTATAATTATTCCAGAGTTTTATAAGAACCCAAAGAAGTGTAGGGGAGATAGGAATCATCTTGTATAACTGGTTACATTACCAGTAAAGGGAAGCCATCTTTTATCTTGTAGTAAGAGGTGGAAGTAGGTATGGCTACTCTGACATCCAAGGACCCACTTGAAGAATTGTGCTTCCTGCCCCCATAACTTTGTTCCTGGGAACAGGAAACACATCCACCAGGGAACTCAGTAATGGTTCCACTAAACAGGAAACACCATAACTAGGTACATCATTCCAGGGGACCTGTAGGCAAAAAAAGAAGTTACTACATGATAAGGGAAGACTATCTGTGGAACTCGGGTGATTCATTGGAGGGTCTTTTAGTATTTCCATGCCAAGTAATAATCAATGATGGGCAATGACAGTAACTACCACCAAACCAGAGTTGGGCAATTAAGGGCTCTTTCCCATGAGGAATGAAGGTTTGTATCACCCAATCATGCAAATAGCTGGGCTAGCTGAAATGCTGGCCAACAGTGAGGAAAATCTAGAGTAATAGAGGATCGAGATAATGAATATCATTTATGGCCTCAGCAGCAGCAGCAGCAGCAGAGACGTGTTTCTCTGACTTTCATGTCTTAAGTCGTCCAGGAGATCATGAGTGAACAACCATCTGGAAGAGGATTCTATCAGTGATTACACCTGTTCTTCTCTCTTGGGACGAAATAAGGACCCACATTCTCAAAAAATATTGGAGGGAGACCCCCATACTGTAGTATGGAAGCCAGAAATCAAAGGATAGGACTGGATGGCCCTGGAGGTGAACAGATGAGGCATCTCAGGTCAGCTTTAGATTCTCTTGAAGCTGCTTTACACCTCCCAGGTAAAGCGTCAGCACTTAGTCTTGTCTCAGATGTTGTTTTCTTGGGAACTGTGAATAAAGGAGATATAACAAGAACAACCATAACAAAATTATTATTATAAAACCAAAAGTTACATTTATTGAGCCCTATTCTGTGCCAAGCAGTGTTCTGTATATTGACTCATGTACTCCATTAATAGCAGGAGCCACAGCTTATTCATCTTCGTAACCCCAGCATGTAGCACACACCAGGGCAGAGGGTAGTCTCAGCAAATGTTTGGGAAATATACATATCTCTGTAATAGAGCTCTTAAGATAGTCATTTGAAAAACTTCCATCTTAATTTAGCTACATTTCTCAAAACCAATCCCTAGCAAAACCCCATAATTTTTAGGGGACCAATCACATTAAAGAATCCTGGAGATATTGTCTGGCATAACTTCTTACCTCCTACAGGTCTCCAACTATGAAATCTACTCTGTGTACCCTCCATCAAGATGACATTTTTTTCTATTCTATTTCCTAAAATTCTCTACAACATACACCTTTTTTTTCCATCCCTACCACCATTGTCTTAATTCATTTTCTCCTATTTTCTATGCTAGTCAATCCACAGCTTCCTAATGTGTTTCCCTGTCTCTAGCTTTATACCTCTTACCCCACCCCCATTGCCTACCCATCTTCCACAGTGCCAACGAAGTACCTTGTCCAAACTCAAATCCATTCACATCCGTCCCTGACTTAAAACCCTTTCTAAGGCTCCAGATTAGCTGGCAGTGAATTTTTCTTTTTCAACCTTATCTCCCCATAATCTACTCCTCATATTCCATTTTCCATTGCCATCTCTTCTTAAATTTCTGAATGTGCCACATTGTTTCATGCCTCCTGTCTTTACACTAATACTCTTCCATCTCTCACCCAATGGCTTGACCTTGTACATATTTAAAGACTGTGGTAGATGCCTAGGGCAGCAGTTCTCAAATGTTTTAGCCTCAGAACCAGGGTATACTCTTAAATATTCTTGCCAACCACAAAACCATTTGCTTCTGTCAGTTCTATTTATTAACATTTATCATTTAGAAATTTAAAATGGGAACAGTTATAATATTTACATATTAATTCATTTGCAAATGACAATAATATATGCTAATATATATAATATTTTATGAATAAATATATTTTCAAAAAAATTAATGAGAAAAGTGGCATTGTTTTCATTTTTTTCCAATGACCCTAGTGTCTGGCTTAATAGAGGACAGATTTTGATATCTGCATCTGCATTTAATCTGTATTGATATATGTTGGTTCGGTTGAAGTATATGAAGAGAATTTGGAGGATTTTGTGACTGTTATTCTTTGAATCTGCACAAAAACTCAAGCGGTAACTAACCTATTAACTGTTAGCTACAATATGGAATCTGAAACCCTACTAATGAACCTTTCATTCTCTGTTACATTAAAACCCATTGGTCAACCTCGAATGGATCTTTTATCCATGCATAATCTCTATAGCATCATGCATGTGTCATCTGAAAAACAAGAGTTTGCTGAACCATGTAGATCTTCCAAATATTGATAAACTGACTATACAATATCAAAAAAATCACATTTTTTACCATCACCACAAATCTCACCAGAAAAGTCTTTAAGGCTAGGTGTTGTGGCTCACTCCTGTAATCCCAGCAATTTGGGAGGCCTCAAGGCAGGAAAATCACTTGAGGCCAGGAGTTCAAGACCGGTGTGGGCAACATAGCGAGACCTGGTCTCTACCAAAAAAAAAAAAAAAACTAGCCAGGTGTGGTGGTGCATGCCTATAGTTCCAGCTACTCGGGAGGTCAAGGCAGGAGGATCACTGACAGGGTCTCAAGGTTATGATCATGCCACTGCACTCCAGCCTGGGCAACAGAGTGAGACCCTGTCTCTAAAAAAAACAAATTAAAAATTTAAAAAAAATTTTCAATAGAAAAGTCTTTAAGTTAGTGGGATACAAAAATATAGTTAGAAAGAAGGAATAGGATCTAGAGTTTGGTAGCAGAGTAGGGCACCTATAGTAACAATAATTTATTGTATATTTCAAAATAACTCCAAGAGTAGAATTAGAAAGTTCCTAACACAATGAAATGATAAATGCTTGAGGTGATGTATACCCCAATTACCCTGATATGATCATTACGTATTGTATGTGTATCAAAATATAACATGTATGCTATAAATGTGTACAACTATTATGTCTCCATAATAATTAAAAATTTTTAAAAAATTCGGTCTTCAAGTATTAGGAAACCATCAAGTTCAGAGTGTTGGATTTCCAAAGTTCCGGTTTTTAATTGAAGGCTCATATTTTATCACTGACAACAAACACTGTTAGTTGTTTCCCTTGAATTAGCAGGCTTACTTCATTCATGAGTATGTCTGCCTAACACCCAGTTATAAAAAGCCACATTTTTTCTATGTTATTTATTTTCTATGTTATTCTTCAAAATTGAAATGATGTTCCATGAAAAAAAGCAGCTAGTTCAGCTTGCACAATTGCGCAACTACTTTTCTTCAAGGTAGCCTCTGTCCTTTAGCATGAGCAAAATACCTCTATGGCACAACTATCGTGGCCCGCAGATATTAAAAAGGTGTTACACAGGGTTGATATTTAATAAAATTAATATCTTTTATTGCTTAATCAAGAACATACTTAAAGAAAACTGGCATTTTTAGCTGTGAGTGCAAGGTGCTAAAGAATACAATGACTCCCTGTGCAGTCTGGTACCACTGCTTTGATTAATGCTACAACACCAACGGTTTTACCTACCATTGCTTTTGCACTATCAGTACAAATGCTACCATAGTAATAAAAATGAAAATTGTATCTTAGGGTTATTAAGAAAAGAGTTTTGACCTCATGAACCCCCTAAAAGGGCCTCGAGATTCTCAGGGGCCCATGGACCACACTTTAAGAACCACTCCTCCATAGAAGGGTTTGATCTTTCCTCCCCACTTTGAGGAACTGCCACTTTTCAAGTTCTTTGATAAGGCTCCTATAGACACTGCCCGTTTCTAAGCTACCTCTGTTTCATCTGGGAGTGAATCAATGAATTCCTTCCCCAGAAATTTTGACCTGAGAACTTTGGAAAGTGGACAGTTCATTGGAGCAGTCTCTTTTCAGTGTTTGAAGCTGTAAAATGTAAACCTTTAGAAGTGTCAGTAACAGTACTTACTGCCAAAGTGACCAAGAGACAGAGGCAGCCAGTCTGCAGCAACAATGAAGCAGAGATAAGAGGTGGAGAGAAATCTAATGTTAGTGTTCAAATAAATGGATCCATTTTTTCGTTAGGTCCAGCCGTGTCGCTATCTTTGAAACACCCCAGTATCTCCACAATAAAAGTCCCTCTGAGATGAAATTGTTTATATATGTTTTCTGTCACTTAAAATTAAAAGCCTGAAAACAAAAATATTCTGCTCAAGGGACTCCTCCTCTGTGAAGCTTCCCTGACTCCATCCTCTAAGCAAAATTGATAACCCCGACCTTTACGCCAACATTAAACCTAGCCCTCATCTCTATCAGAGCATCAGCCTTACTGTATCTCACTGCACCATAATGGTTTCTCTCTTGGATGTTCCTCCCTAATACGTGGCAAGCTCCCGGAAAGCAGCGGAAGTATAGGACTTTTTTTTTTTTTTTACTCAGATCTTAGCAAGTTAAATGTATGAATGGACAAGTAGGGAAAAAGAGAGAGGGAAAAGGAATAAAAAGAGCACATTGACACATCTCATTTTATTCCTTCTTGGCTAAGTCACTTCAGCTTTCAGAACCTCCACTAACCCACTTGTAAAATATCCAGGTCCCTGGGCTGAAACTGAATTAGGTGAGACACTCGAAATGCCTTCACTAAGTAAAATTTTCCTGAGCTATGAAACTTTATCCTTGCTGGCTCAGTTAAAAACACTGATGTTATGGAAACTATACCTTTAATGGTTCCTCTAGGACTTGTGCTAATTATAAAGTTTATAAAACTTTGTATTTTATAAATAAAATTTTGTGAATTGGAAGCATCCAAATAGACCCCACCCACCTTCCCCATTTAACTACTTAATTATTTAAGAAACTTGAACATTAATTCCCCCAAACCATTAAGTGGGACTCGCCCAAATATAAATTTTATAACTCTTTGAAAAATATTTTAATCTCCATTTCCTCATCTGTAAAACAGGGAAAATATCCTACGGAGTTCTCGTAAAGATTAAATGAGACAGTGTCTTTTGAGCAATGTACTAACAGTGCCTAACATGGGATAAACTAAACCTATTATTTTACAAGCTTTTTCTTCTCTCCCAGAAACATTATATACTTCAGGCTTCCTCTCAGGAAGTTCAGATTGGAATGACATTTATAGATGAGATCAC
The DNA here is from genome assembly GCA_004363605.1 of Indri indri. Taxonomy (NCBI): domain Eukaryota; kingdom Metazoa; phylum Chordata; class Mammalia; order Primates; family Indriidae; genus Indri; species Indri indri. The sequence continues at coordinate 16,254 of RJWJ010022234.1, read as the reverse complement.
TGGAGCTGAGAGAAGTCAGAGCATTGGCCTAAATTCACACAGTTTAGTAACTGCTACCACCAGAGCTCCACACGGGCTTCCTGACTCTCCAAATCCTGCTCTTTTCATTACGCTGTGGTCTCTCCCTCTCAGGCAAAGAGCACTACGATTTTTAGTTCAAGTGTGTTATTCCACCTTTGTGTATTTAAGCAAATGCATTTTGTAAAGAATTGCAAAAAAACTGAAAATGACAGCGAGCATGTGAAGACATTCCAAGGTGAGTAAAAATATTGACAAGAGGATTTGAAATAGGAAGATATGAATTTCAGTCACGGCCCTGACACTTGCCAGCTTGGAGAGTTGGGCAAGTCAGTTAAGCAAAAGGCATAGCAATTTTGTCCTGTGTCAAAGGGAATTTTTTTTTTCTTGTCCTACAGGGAAAGAGAACAGACTCATTTTCTAAGCACCTATGTTCAGACACTTCACAAGCATTACTTCACTTAATTCTTATCACAGTCCTGCTCAGTGTGTACTATTATCTCTATTTTTTATAAGAAATCTGGGATCTAGTAATTCAATTTGCCCCGGATCACAGAATTAGAACCCGTGATTTCTGCCACCTCAGACTATTCCACCTGCCTTAGAAGACCTATGTGAGATAAAATAGGATAAGAGATGAGAACAAACATGTCACACTGTCCAAAATCTGGTACCACTGGGGAGGGCAGCAGAATGTTCTCTAAATGACAAGTCAGGAAACCTGAGTTTAAAGTTCTTACCTCACCACTTATGAAGTGTACAGTCTTGACAATGTCACTTCACTTCTCTGAATCTCAGTTTTCTCATCAGTAAAATGGGGTACATGTAATCACAGGCATAGATGCCTGCCTTAAAGAACTGTTATGAGAATCCAGCAAGATCGCAATTGCGAAAATGCTCTGTGCTCTGCACAGCCCTATACAAATGTGCGCTATTATTATTATTGGTATTACCATTATTATTACACTATGTTCTTTGGGCAAGACATTTATGTTAAACTGACACAGCACATAATTGGAGTGCTCAAGTTAAATAAATGAAGTCAGCTGTCTGAATCCTTTAAGATAAATGATGTTATTACAACATAATTGTATAACCCCGTATAGCTTACAGCAGCAAAAGGATGTGTATTTCACATGCCCTCCTATAATTACATCCCCATTATAATTTTGTAGTTAGTTGCGATGAGCTCTGGTCATGAAAACATGCCAATTTTGTATAGGATTGAAGTCTGCCTAATTTTAGCAAATTGAGAGTCACACAAAAGAAAAGAGATAAATACTATGTTGTTATTTTTCATTAGAGAATTGCTATATTAAGAGGCTGCGATCCAGCTGTGTTTGTTTAAATAAAAGTGTGATTTGAATACCTCCTACAGCTAATGTTCCTGCCAATGAATAAAAGATAAAAATGTGGCTCTCGTTGGATGGGAGTCTCTGTGTTCTAGCTGACTCGGAGATTTATTGTTCCACATAAGGAAGTTGAAAGTGTGGAGGGCAGACCACACGCGGCGGCCTTTTGTGTATTGTTTCAAGCCGTACCACTAATAGATTTCTTCCACTGAGGCTCCCAGCAATTCAGCTGTGCTCAAATGCTCCACTTAACTGTGAAAAAAATAATAATAAAATAGTAATTATGCCTAAATAGCAACTGCAGCCCAGCTCGGTGCCACAGGGAAGAAAGTAAACAGGAACGAACACCATTCAGAGAAGGAATGCTGTATTTTAGTGCAGTGGTGATAATGGATTTAAGCCTCTTTTATTCTCTCAAACAGACCCCTCTCACTCATAGCCCAGCGCCTCTCTCTCCCCTGTGTCTCCTGCAAGGACTGGCAATATTCCCCCTGAGATCCACTCCCCTCACGCCGGCTGGCCCCAAATGAAAGAGAAGATGTGCTCTCCAGGCTGTAGCTACAATGCAGTGCAATTTCAACACATCTGGAGTGATGCGGGAGCCTGGCATAGTGGGATATGGACAGGGTTAAAATCTCTGCCCTCAGGCAGATCGCAGTCTAATGATGGATGTAAGATGTGTATTCCTCATTCTCCAAACCACTGTGTCTTTTTTTAAAAAAATTTCCATTATCTCACTGCTTGCTCTTGACCACTCAATTCTTGCCACCCCTCCCATTTTGCCCTCTAAAGAAGCCATGGCAGATTTATGGACACACACACACACACGCACACACACACACAGCATTATGTCTCTTACCTATGCAAGTGCTACCTGCCCCCTCTACTTACTTTTCTTCCCTCCCTTACTCATGTAGCAGACTCCTACTCATTTTCATGATTTAATTCAAACACCATTTCCCAGAAATATTCCCTGCACCGCTCCCTTGGGTGCTTCAAGTGTGGGATGAATGGACCTCCTCTCTATGACCACAGCATGCTGCATAATCTGTCATGCCGGTCCTCTGCTCAGGAGGCCGGACTAGGCTGGAGAGACTTGCATCGTGTGTTTCCCATCCCCATTCTGGAGTGGAGGGAACATCTCTCTTCCTTTCTCCCTTTTCCCTCCCCGCCAGTCTTTACTATCCAGCAGAATCACAGCCCTCACGAGCAACCATCACTGATAAGAGTGCGTTTTTCAAATATGTTGAGAGCTGGAATAAAGAGAACTATAGTGGTATCGAATTGTTCTGTTTGCTTATCTGTTTCCCCTACTAAGCTTTTGAGGGTGGGGACTGTGTCTTTTCATCTTTGTATCTTCAGGGCCCGTAACACTGACTAGAACTTTATAGATGGATAGTAGGAGAGATGGATGGATGAATGGATGGATGGATAAACAAATAAATATATAATTGAGGAGAAGAGGTGACTGGTGATACATGAAAAGTGAGGACGAGTTGCAGTGAGAGCCAAAATGAGGAATAGTTTGTGTACAATTGGGAAACAATGGAGTGTCCTTATGGACAAAGTGACCATTGAGGTAAGACTTAGAAGATCTTGTGATTAGGACCTGGGTATCCCAGGCAAAGAATACAATAAAAGTAACTATTTAACAAACTCACCAGAACCTACACTATCCAAAGGATATAGTTTCTTTAGAAATCAACACTTTGAAAGGCTACACCTTGTTCTAGTAATAACCAAACTCTGAATACTTTAGAAATAGTCTTCAGGATCTACCTACACAGACACTGAAAAAAACTATGTCAGATGGCTTTGTTTTGTTTTTTTAAAACCAAATCTAGACTAACTAGCTTGATTTCCCATCTTACTATTCTTTCAAAGGTCGAATGCATCTGATTCTCATACACAGTATGTGCTCAATATATTGAATGAAGTGAGCAAAGTAACAAATTCAGAATTGCCACCACTGGGGACAATAAAAGTGTCACATCATTCCATCATAGTCACCACTTCATGGTGAAGAAGCATTGCTTGGTTCAAGGTGGGGAGAGAAAAAGCACCACTAACTGACTATAAAACCCTGTGCACATCATTTAACCTTGCTGAGTTCCAATTCCCTCTTCTGCAAAATGACAATAGCAACAGTTGCATCCACGGCTATTGTTAAAATCAAATGAGACAAATATTAGGTTAAACCATATTAAATTGACATTTTATAGGTGAGAGGTCAGCAATTTTATGTGGTTCAATCTAATGGAACAGTGATTAGAACATAATAAATGCTCAATTTATGTTAAGAATAAATCTTTTTTGCATCTACATGATAAATACTAACTAAAATTTTAGCTATATCATCTAGTAGCAGTTACTAAGTTACTTGGTGTTCTAACCACAGTTTCCTCATCTGTAAAACATAGTTGATGATACTTGCCTTATAGGTATGTTATGAGAATAAAAAGAAATTCAAGTTATCCATTACAAAGAATGTAGTCAATAAATAGAAGCCTGATGATTGCGAAAGACCAAGATCTATAAAAAGACTACGGCATTTCAGAAAAAAATGATAGAAAGTTTATTCAAGAGGAGGTTACAACCATAGGTATTCTGGCCTTATGTTAAAATATTCTTCATTGAAATCCTATGACTGTGCACATACTGCTAAAGAACTGGTGTGTTGGAACTGACTTAGTTAAGGCCAAGTTGAGACCTGAGTGGCTGCTTGCCAGAAGCCATTAACTCTTAAAGGCTGTGGAATGTCAGGGAGTCTGGTTTATACTGTTTGAGTCAATTTAAATAACCAGAATGTCTGAAGTCTAAAAAATCTATTCGAACAGTAACCTTCATGATCAAATTAAAAGTACATTTTTTTTTCCTAAGGATAGGGCATCAGGATCAAAAATAGATGTGAACTCCTCAGAGGGCTCTGATTAATAGCAGAGTTTTCTGACCTAGAAGAACATAAAGAATGTGTTTATCCATACCATCAGAAGATTATTACCATTATCAGCAATAATAATAAACTAAGTTATGACAACATGCTAAGGTGCTGGGAAGACATGATTTTTATCAAGTGGAAATTACTAATATCTATCCAATAAAGTAATTATTTTGGTTACATTTTGGAGTATCCGAGAAGTAGTATACAGGGATTGTAAAAGGATACTGTAGGGGAATGTCTGCAGGATGCACACATGGTAGTGCTGTAATGACGTTCAGAATATACACTTGGGGACATCAATCCCATACATTAAATGTAGAGGGCACATTTTCTCTTACAAGAATTTGGACGGAGGATGATATGAGGTATACTCAAGGGAATTTCTTGGCTATTATCCTTTGTAAAAAGGAGGAAAATGAAAGAAAAAGAAAGACATTCTGAACCACACTGGGAGGCATTCACATAGGAACAGGGAGGAAGTTTCTCTCAACACCAGACCTTGGAAGTCAGCTGGCCATGCAGACTGGGCACCCACAGACAGGAGAGGGCGGGGGCTAAGAGCACAGGCTTTGGGGTCATCCTGATCTGCTCTGCTGCCCATTCAACCCTCTCAGACCTTGGAGGGTTCGTTTCTTTGCTGAAGAGAATCTATTACTGCTATTAGTACTAACCTTGGAATCAAGTGGCGCAGAGCCTCGGTTATTTGGCAATAAATGGAGGCTAATGTGAGCATTCGGGTTTGTTCTGCCTCTTGAGGAAAACTTTGAACTGGAAGAGGACAAATGCCAGGGCTCTTCCTGAGGTGCTGGGTACCCAGATTCCTTTCCGATGGAGCTCTATGGTTCTTCACAGAAAGGGGAGGGCTGTTCCATAGGTAGGGCATTTTGAGCACAGGAGTGGGCTGAGCTCTGAGGAGATGAACTTGATCTTGGACTGATGGTCTGTTTGGAATGCCCCAAGGCCCTGGCCTGGCCTGAAGGAGGTGGTGGCACTGGACAGACTAATCGGATCCAGGCTATGGTGTGGTTGCTGCAATACTATGCAGAAACGACAAGTCTCCTCCTGTCGGAAGTCTGAAATCAATTCAGCGTGAGATTTTGGTCATTTGAGAAGGAGTCTGAATGAGAACCAGGAGAAGTTGAACATGAACATGTCTTTTCAATATCCTTGACAGATGCCAACAGAAAAGTTAAGAAATGAATAGGATACAATGTTTCCTAAACTTTTTCCAGAACACACAGCTGAGATTTTTGTAGGGGTTCTACAAAAAAAGAAGGAAGAAAGAAGAAAGAAAAAGAGAAGAAGAAAGAATAAACAAGAGTGTTCTGTGGTCAATTAAGTCTGAAAAATGCTGCACACTGTATTTATATTTGTCTTGACTAATGACAATTCCCATTAGTAAATCAATTGCTCTGAGAAAGCCTGTAATAAAAAAATATTTAATTTGTTCAATCTTGTGTTCAATTTTGCTCGACATCTGTGTTTGGGTGTTGTTTTATTTTGTTTTCTTTTTAAAACACAACACCTATGAACACCTCTCAAAACACCAGTGTTCTCGTGAATTCAAGTAGAGAACTGCAGAGGTTAAAAAATAATGGTGTCAATCATCTATTTCTACAGTTGTCTTCCAGGGTCCTGACTAATCCTTCCCTATGCAAAGATGACTTCCATGAGGAGTCCTTCCCATTTTCGTCACCAGGCAGACTCCAGCTCAGCATTCAGGCACAAACTCTTGAAAGCCTTCTTTAATTTCAATTGTTCCCACAGGTGCAAGTTAGGGGACTTCACGTGTACTCTCAGAGCTCCTGATGTTAGTACATGTGACAGTGCATCTTGGGCTAGAATCTGTTGTCCCTACTAAACTGTATGTTCTTTAACATCAGACTTGTGACTGAGATGCCCTGCATCCCAGCAACTATCCAAATACCCACCAAACATCCTTCACATGATTATTAAACTTTGCCAAGCCAAATTTCAGTGGTCAGGCAAAAATCTCTGTGCTCATTCTGAAAGTCAAAGTAATTCCAAGACTTTCTTTCCAAGGGTAATTCCTTATTCCTGCTTTAGTCATCTGCACAGAATGGGAGCATCTTGCTAGAAAGGAAAGCTAGAAACTTAGCTTCTTGCCTGCCAAATAAAAGACTTGTCTGTGGAGTATTGACAGCCAACAAGAAATTTTATTCTAGAAGATTCTATATCAACAGTAGGTTCAGAATGTGTCCAATCCACTTAAATCCCACCACCTGTGTCCTGGTTCCAGTGCTTAATAGCTCTCATGAGCCACATCACAAAGGCATCTACTCTGGTCTCTCCCATTCATCCTGTGCACAATTGGTCATTTTCTTGATCAGCAATGGGTACCACTTCTACAGAAAACCATGCAGTGTATTTTCACTTATGTAATATTATTTAATATTCCCTACTCCCCCCAAAAATATTTTATAGAACCTCATGACAGCAATTAAAGTCCAAAATTCCCTGTCCTGTCATTCAAGATCATCTAAAAATTGGCCTGTATTTTATACTGATTGCAAAACTTAGGGTGATAGGTTTGGCATTTATATAATTAAATCTTCTTTAACAATTCAAATTGTAAAACTTCTCTCTTAATTTAGTTTCTGAATATATTTGCTTTTATAGATAGCATTCTAATACCCTTCAATTTTTTACTAAGCTACAAAAAAATCCAAACATATTGCAAAAGTATTGTATCTGTTAAACTCAGATACCCAGAGGCATCAATTCCTACTACTTCACTCAAATGTATTGTTCTGAATTGTTTTCAAATATCTTTACCTTGACCATGTCTTTACTAATCAACTTTATTGAGTTATAATTTGTATATTACAATATGCCTCTAAGTGCATGATTTGATGAGTTTTGACAAATGTATACACCCAGATAACCGTCATAACAACGAAGAAATAGAATATAATGTGTCCATCAAAAAACACCCTCATGCCTCCTTGTGGTCAATCCCAACCACCCTTTGTCCTTGGCAACCACTGATCTGCTTTCTACCCACTATAGATTAATTTGACTTCTCTAAAATTTTGTATAAATAGAATTACACAGCATATGCTCTTTTGTATCTGGCTGCTTTCATTCAAAATAATGTTTTTGAGATTCACTCATATCATGCACTTAAAAGTATTTCATCCTTTTTAATTGTTGAGTAGTGTTCCATTGTGTGAATATATTGCAAAAATTGTTTATTCAATCTCCCATTGATGGATATTTGGGTTGTTTCTAGCTGAAGACAATTACCAAAATAGCTGCAATCAACATTTCCTTGCACAGCTGTGTGGAGATATGTGTTTTCATTTTTTATTTCTTTTGGGTAAATAACTAGGAGTAGAAATATTGGGTTGTATAGTTAGTCCACGTTAAATTTCATAAGAAACTCTCGAACTGTTTTCCAAAGTGATTGTGACTTTTTACATTCACACTAGCAATGTATAAAGTATTTGGCTCCAAATTCTTACCAATACTTGGTTTTGCAGTCTTTTTAATTTCAGCCATTCTAATGGAGGTATGGTAGAATCATGTTTTGGCTTCAAATTGTATTTTCCTGGTGACTAACAATGTTGAGAATTTTTTCATGTACTTATTGGCCATTCATATATCTTGCTCGATAAAGTGTATGTTTAAATCTTTTGCCTATTTTTAGTTAGGTTGTCTATCTTCCTATTATTCAGTTGTAGACATTCATTATATATTAATATTTTATATACCAGTCCTTTATCAGACATAAGGATTATTAATATTTCCCAGTTTTTTTATCTTTCCTTTTAATTTTCTTAAGTGTCTTCAAAGAGCAGTAGTTTTTAATTCTTTTGTGTTTTGTTTTTTATTTTTGACATGTCCCAGGAAATGTAAGTAGCTTTTAATTTTGACAAAGTCTAATTAATCTTTTTTTTTTCTTTAATGATTTTTAACTTTTTGAGTCCCTAGTTAAGAAATCCTTTCCTACCTCAAATTTGCAAAAAAAAATTCTCCAATGTTTTCTTCTGGAAGTATTAAATTTTTAACCATCACATTTAGGTCTATGATCTACCTTCAGTTAATTTTTGTGTATAGCATGAGGTAAGAGTCAGTTGGGGATTTTTCCCTCAATGTGGATATCTAGTGTCTCCAGTATATTTTGTGAAAATGGCTATCATTTCTCCAGTGGTTTGCTTTGTTAAAAATTGATTGGCATAAAGTGTAGGCTGATTTCTGGAATCTCCATTCTGTTTCACTGATGAATGTATTTGCTCTCCTTATGCCAATATCACATTGTCTAGACCAATGTACCTTTATAATAAGTCTTGAAATAAAGAGTGTAAATCCTCCAATTTTTTTTCTATTTCAGAATTGTTTTGGCTGTTCTAGGACCCTGTGAATCTTCATATAAATGTTAGACACATATTATCAATTTCTCTATTTTGAAAAGTCAATGATATCTTGGTTAGTATTAAGTTGAATCTCCAGATAGTTTTTCAGAGAAATGGCTTCTTCCAAAACTTTAAAGATGGTGTTCCACTATCTTCTCACTTATGATGTTTTCAATGAGCAATATACTGTCATCTTTAACTTTGTTCCTCTATACATGTCTCTTTTATCTGCTTTTTTAAATTTATTTATTTATATTTCAGATTATCACGGGAATACAAATGCTTTGGTTACATAAATTGCCTTTGCACCACCAAAGTCAAAGCTACAAGGTGCCCATTCCCCCCACTGCATCCCTTAGGTGTGGTTATATCTTTATATGTAATCAAATATAATTATATTTCCTCTGTTCCCCCTCCCCAAATTCCAGTGAACCATGAGATTTTCCAGAGTGACTGGTAAAAATAGTCACTTTCTCTAGGGGGCTCCTTGAGCCCAGGAGTTTGAGGCTACAGTGAGCAATGATCGCACCAGAGCACTCCAGCTTGGGCATCTAAGTGAGACGCTGTCTCTAAAATAATAAAAAATAGTTAAAAAAAAAAAAAAAGCACATATAGGTGGGCCTGTATCCAGCCATCATTGACAGTGTAGAAAGGACAGGAGCAGCAGGGAACCAGGAAGGGGATCTCATCCCCTCGCCAGACCCATGAATACTACACGGCAACAAGTAAATAAATAAATAGCACATATACTAACAAAAAATAATGTTATCTACCAAGAAACGGTAACATGAGCCAAAGGCAACACAGAGCCAAAACTCAGAAATCTAGGAGGGAGATGCCAAGGCAGAAGCTCAGATGCCAAGATTAGGAAGCAGGGGTAAAAGTCAGGTAGCACCATTCAAGTGTGCAGGAACAGAATTAGCTAAATTGGAGATTAAGGAGTACAGCGCATCTGAAGCAGATGGCGTAGGGATTCTACAAGGAATTCCAATCAAAGTCACCTCTACAGAGACTTCCAACATATGGAATTTTAGGATTCTACGGTTTTGCTTAAATATTGTTTCTACTAGCTCCCATTTCTAGCCTGGGAGGCAGCGTGATTCAGCAATTAACTCCTGGGTCTTTTTTTATTATTATTATTTCAGCATATTGTGGGGGTACAGATGTTTAAGTTACGTATGTTGCCCTTGTCCCCTCTCCCACCCCCAAGTCAGAGCTTCAAGCGTGTCCATCCCCTGGATGGCGCGCATCGCACTCATTATGTATGCGTATACCCATCCGCCCCCCTCCCACCTGCCCGATACCCAATAGATGTTATTCTTATATGTGCACTTACGTGTTGATCAGTGAAACCAATTTGCTGGTGAGTACATGTGGTGCTTATTTTTCCATTCTTGGGATATTTCACTTAGTAGAATGTGTTCCAGCTCTATCCAGGAGAATACAAGAGGTGCTATATCATCATTGTTTCTTAAAGCTGAATAAGTACTCCGTGGTATACATATACCACATTTTATTAATACACTCATGTATTGATGGGCACTTGGGTTGTTTCACATCTTTGCAATTGTGAATTGTGCTGCTATAAACATTCGGGTGCAGGTGTCTTTTTTATAGAGTGTCTTTTGTTCTTTCAGGTAGATGCCCAGTCATGGGATTGCTAGATTAAATGGTAGTTCTACTTGTATCTCTTTAAGGTATCTCCATATTGCTTTCCACAGAGGTTGCACTAGTTTGCAGTCCCACCAGCAGTGTAAGAGTGTCCTATCTCTCCGCATCCACGCCAACATTTATTGTTGTGGGACTTTTTGATAAAGGCCAGTCTCACTGGAGATAAGTGATATCTCATTGTGGTTTTGATTTGCATTTCTCTAATGATTAGAGATGTTGAGCATTTTTTATATGTTTGCTGGCCATTAGTCTGTCTTCTTTTGAAAAGTTTCTGTTCATGTCCTTTGCCTACTTTTTATGGGGTTGTTTGATTTTTTTCCTTGCTGATTTTCCTGAGTTTTATATAGATTCTAGTTATCAGCCCTTTATCGGATTTGTAGCATGCTAATATTTTCTCCCATTCTGTAGGTTGTCAGTTTGCTCTCATGATAGTTTCTTTGGCTGTGCAGAAGCTTTTTAATTTGATCAGGTCCCATTTATTTATTTTTGTTGTTGCTGTGATTACCTTTGGGGTCTTCTTCATAAATTCTTTGCCTAGGCCAATGTCTAGAAGAGTATTTCCAACATTTTCCTCTAGAATTCTAACAGTTTCACTCCTTAGGTTTAAGTCTCTAACTCCTGGGTCTTATCAGGCTCTCCCTGGACACTACTAACCATTGTGACTTTGGCCAAGTTACTTGTGATGGGCATTGGATGCTCTTTTTAATTACTTATTATCTACCCCTCTTCCTATGTTTGGAGTATTCTCCATCTTATAAATATTGATTGGGGCCCAGCCTAGTTCTCAGCATAGAAACCAAAGCAGCTGGATGCTGCTTCTGCTCCTGCCACAGCAGACAGGGCTTGGTCACTTGAATCTGCTAATTAGCAGCATTCCCCAGGGACTTTGAATTGAAAGCTTATAACCCAAAGAAGTCCCTTAGAGAATCCGCTCCCTTAGAAGTTAGCATTGCAAGATAGCATTCCAACTTTTAGGTTTGCCTCCAATGTCCACCATGATTACTAGTTCTATGGTAGCTGCAGCAAAGTTTTTCTCTGAACCAGCTTTCTGGGGTTGATTTGAGTAATATTCTTATTGAGTAGCCTCTGAACCTGATTCTTGAATCAACTTGACAATTCTTTTAATAAATTCCTTTTTTCTGAATCAGACAAAGTCAGTTTCTTTATCCTGCAAATTAGTGTTGTGATTACATTGCTCTTCAGCATCCGTTATCTTATCTATAAAATGAGACGATAGTAATTTCTGCCAATAGGAAGCTATGATGATTCCCTGAGACAGGCGTATAAAGTGGTTAAAGGAGATCCTGAAATACAACTTTTTCTTAGTAAATGTTAGCCATTATTAATTAATGTTTTGTGATTTGCAAGGAAATTTTACAAACAGTATGTCGTTGGAAGCTCACAAAAACTCAGAGGAAGATATTAACTTTACCAATCTAGGAACTCAGGTTCATTAACATAAAGCATACAAAATGAACAAAATGGGAAGTTTTGAGAAAATCCCTAGTCAAAATTACCATTAAGATGACTTATGAAACAGTAGGAATCAACAAAACCAGTGAAAGAAAGAGTGTGAGTGAGAAAAGGGTGCCAAGGTCTCAGTAACTCTAATGTTAGTAGAGATGAGATGTTAAGCAACACTGAAAAGAAAAGGATAAAAAGGTAGGAAAAAATAGAGATTGGCCAAAAATCCAAAAGATACCCATATTTCCAGAAAGAAGTTGTCAATTAATCTCCAGCTTCAAATTCTTGCCCATTTTTCTACTAAAGGAAGAAGAAATATGCATGCCTAGGAGGAACATGAATCAGATGATTGGGTAAAGAAGGAAAATGGGCTGTGGTGACAAAGTAGGCAACTGACACTTGTGTTCGGTGGTTCCTAAGTAGAGTATCCCACATTTCAATATAAAGTGCTCAAGAGGTGTAGCAGGCCATGGTAGATAAGAAAGCATCAGTATCATGCGACATCATGGGTGGGACCTAGCTACAGGAATCCCCAGGGAGGTTGTTACACTTGAAATCAAAGTAAAGACTTATTCAAAACCCTAGTTGCTACACCTTTAAGAATATGATCCTGGTCCATTATTTTTTTGTATCAGGAACAGCATCCAAACTCAAACATCAGGCCTAAAAAGAGATGTCCACTCATTAACCAAGCAGGCTGAAAGTCAAGCCAGGGCTCACGCACAGCATGGACCTGGAGCAAAAAGGAGGGAACCAACACAAAAAAAACAATCAAACATGCAGACAAAAACAGCTATAGGTGCAGGGCCAAGGCATTTGGCAAGTTAGGTAGGAGCCAGGGCCTCAGTAAGCACTCATTGCCCAGAGTCACCCATATGAGGGGACTGTGGGAACAGAAGTGCAAAGAGAATGAGGCTCCCCTGTGCTCAGAGAGACTGGTTACATGAGCCTGCAGATGAGCAGGCTCAGGGTTCCCACCTGAGAAGGTGTGGAGAGAGAGAAGCGAAGAAGGGGAAAAGAAGGAAGGGAAGTGGAAGAGGGTAAGATAATGAAGGAAGCCTGGAGAGTAAGAGAACTGGAAGAGGAATATGGAAGGAAATAAAGGAAACAGGGAGGGGAAAAGTGGGGGCGGTGGAAATAAGGGAGAGAATGAGAAAACGAGGAAGGGAAGAAGATCTATATGTTAAAGCAGGATTAAATTATTGGGGGAGAGGATAGAAGAAAGAATGTTCAGAACATCATTCATTTGAGATTAGCCATAACACAGGGGGAAAAAAATCACATCAGGTCGTAACTGCCACAAGTACCAAATAGCTATGTTTACTGCATTTATAAACAGATATCTTTTGGCAAGTAAATCAAAAAGGCCTCCACAAGACATGCGATTCTGGGCTTCAATCCATTCACTCTGTGAATTAATTGACTTTATTTGAACTCTACTGTTTTTAGTTGGAGAATTTCAGTGAACATGTTGTACATATCTCAAATATCAAATAGTAAATGCACTGCAGCCAGATTCTGAAACTGAGCCAGAAATTGTTCATTAATCAGAGAGGGGTTTCTCCGTGATTAGGAAAGACGACCAAGAGATAAATAAATAAAATAAACAGCTAAACTCTTTGAAATTTCTTCCACATTTCTCCTTTCGCTTTGGAAGCAGAGGCTTCAATGGAAACCAAGTAATTGTACTCACTACAGGGAGGGGGTGGTATATGACACCTGCTTTCAAAGTAACATTTATCCCTAAAACCTCATTTCTAGTTTGTTTTTAGTATCTTACTCCAAATACTCACTTGCCAGCAATAGACTCATAAAGCCAGTTGTCTTCTCTTACAACATAAAAATTATTACATTTTAATATTTTATTACAAAAAAATTCCTTTGAGCCAACAAGCCCATAAAGTGAATGTTCTGGTTAATTTCTAAAGCTATGCCATTTTTTTAAAAGGTTAAAGCACATAGTATTCTAGCTGGGATTTATGGGAGCTAGCAAAAGATAAATACTCTAGGTCTCTTAAACAAACAAATTAGCTAGATAAATGGGTGGATGGACAGATAAATAGATAGATAGATAGATAGATAGATAGATAGATAGATAGATAGATAGATAAAACAATGTTCATCGACTCCCAAGAGAGCATGGAAGACCAGGCTGGGCTATAGCTATAGCCAAAAGCAAACCACAGGTCTAGTGTGGTCCAGCTGCCATTGCTACCGGAGCAGTGATCAATCTGACCTATGAATGTTCCCTCTGTTTCACTTTCTCAGATCCAGGATCCTCTCATTACTTCTTCCTCTCCCTTCCACACCCCACACTTGAGCTAGAATGTGACAACCTTCAGAAAAGAGCAATGCTTAGGAAAGTCCCTACAGGTAAGGGTTCCTAGGCAAGAAAGAGAGATCAGCTAACAGGAAATAGTTAAGTTTGGATTGCAACACCCCAGACTCTTTCCCCACCACTACCCCCATAATAGGTTATTTGGAGATTATTAGCAGGGACCCAGATGTCAACCACCTCCTTTTAGTATATATGGGTGACCAAAGTAACAGAGTCCCCCAAAAATATTAGATCATAAGGGGAAAGATGAGATAACCAAGAAAGATAATTAAAAGGAAAGAAATACTAAAAACTGATCAATGTATAGCAGTAGCAGCAGAATATATGAAGCAAATAGAGTAATAATTTTTAAAGTATAATTAAATATTTATACACATAAAAGAAGAAATAGTATAGAGAGCATAATAGAACAAATCAGCAATAAAAAAGTATGAAACATAGTTACTTGGATTTATTGAGTATAAAAACATTATTGCTATAATAAAAATCCAATGGGTAGGCTGAAAAATAGAATATGGAGCCAAAGTGATTTAGTAAGCCAAAGATCCAGTCGAAGAATTATCACCGAAGGTATTAAGGAAGTTCAAATAAAAACAATAAATAAAAATACAGAAGAGATATATAGCAGTGTCAATATTTAGTATTAGTCCAAACTAGATAAATAAAAGTAGAAAAATGTATATGAAGAGTGGTGACTAATAATTTCCCAAAATAAAAAGATAAATGACACTTAGATGAAAAAGGATAGAAAGTTCAGCATAGATTTTTTAATGCCTTATTAAAAAGAATTTTTAAAACACCCAATTCTCAAAGAGAAAACTTCTTCAAAATAATTCCATGGAGTTAAAGGAATTCACCTGAAATAGGAGAGGAATCCAATTAATATCAAATATTAATAGCCACATTGAATATAAGAAGAAAAAAAAATTTTGTTTCAAAGAAAAAGACCTTAAAACAACTTGAATATACAGTTGAATTATCATTTATATATAAGGGTGAGCATTATGCAACTTTTGAACCAGTAAAAGAAAATATGATCTTAGTAAAGGGAATTATAATAAAGGAGGAGGAGGAACATAAGAAGAAAAGAAAGAGAAAGAAATAAAAGAAAATATGTCAATCAATAAATATAAATAATATTGTAGAAATAAGTCTTAATACCATTTATAATAACTAAGGCAGCTTCCTCCAAAGATAGATGTTTTCAGAGAGTTTTATAAAAATCCAACAATGTTAAATATAAGAGATTTAAACTGAAAAGAAAAAATGTTTTAAAATAAATGGAAAATTTATGCCAAGCAAACACTGAAAAACAGAATGCTAGAGCATCAAATTTGATATGAGACAAAATAGAACTTAAAAACAAAAAGAAATGAGATATATAATGTAGCTGATAGAACAGGAATATATAATCAATCATGAACATATATGCACCTAATAACATACTCTCAAACCATAAAAAGCAACAACTTACATGATGACACAGCAGAAGAAAATAAAATTTCAGGAATAAATTTTAATGTTTTTATCACACTGAGAAATTCAGTAGACAAAAATGTAAACATTAACATTTGAACCACATGATTAAAATAATATGGTAAAAAATCTTTACACTGATTAAATAAAGATGACCTTTTTTTCAAGCATGGTTGAAAAGTTTATAGGATTCAGCCAAAATTGGACTATCAACAAAAATAGAGAAGCTACATTATGCAAACTATGTTCTCTAATTGCTATGCTATAATATCATAAACAATTACAAAAGAATAACTTTAAAATCCCATAAGTTTAATAATCGAAATTATACTGTTAAATAATACACAGGTAAAAATTAAGTCAGAAGAGAAATTAGTAAAATTTTGATCTGAAAGACAACAAAAGAGCCACATAACAAAATTTGTGAGATACAACTATACTGTATGTAAAAGGAAAATTTTACCTGTGAATACTTTTTTAAAAATAAGAAAAACTGAAAACAAATGAACTAAGCATCTGATTTTAAGCTAGAAGAGCAATACCAAAGTAAATACAAATAAAAATAAAGAAAATAAAGTAACTGAACAACACATAAGTGTACATATAAGAATAACATCT
>RJWJ010022233.1:0-27041 GCA_004363605.1 Indri indri | reverse complement strand
GCAAGATAGAAGTCCTAGAGTTGATTTATCACATAGGAATCAGACAATCACCAACTACCTTCAACTATATCCTATTAAAACATGCAGAAGACACACTCTCTCCATCAATACATGGACAGGAGTGTGTAAACATCTCTAAAGTATTATAGTGGTAGTTCTCTGTACACCACAATGGTGGTGGAGGATGCTAAAAACTAAACGGATTCCCTAATTTCAATGGGAAGATGTTTCTAAAGTGGCAAAATCAAGTAACAATACTTCACCAGGGGGCCCTATAGCTCGATCCATTCTGCACCAGAAAACTCTGTTGCCTTTCACGAAAATCATGCCAGCTTTGACTCTGCCAATTGTTATTTGAACATGAGATTACTAGGATCAAAATATTTGGACAGTTCAATAATGGTCAACTTTTTGTGTAACAAAAATTCTGTGTCTTTAGAACAAAGGTCTTCTTTAAGCCTCCAGTATAGAGAGCCATTGACCTTCACCAAATTCCTAGTACCATGTCAGTTCACAGTCCAAGAACCCTTTAAATATAGAGACCAGCAGGACCATCACAGATGGATAGCCAAACTGTACATTGCACAACTTTAGAAGGCACCACTCACTACCACAATGACTTTCCAGCATAAGGCAATGAAGCATCTTGAGGACTGAGTCCTGTTTTCTAATCTATCCAAAGTCAGTACTGCCAGGTACTGCCAGCTCATGCCTATAATCCTAGCACTCTGGGAGGCTAAGGAGGGAGGATTTCTTGAGCTCAGGACTTCAAGACCAGCCTGAGCAAGTGCAAGACCCCATCTCTACTAAAAATAGGAAAAAAGAAAAAATTAGCTGGGCAACTAAAAATAGAAAAAATTAGCCAGGCGTAGAGGTGCATGCCTGTAGTCCCAGCTACTCGGGAGGCTGAGGCAGGAAGGTCGCTTGAGCCCAGAAGTTTGAGGTTGCTGTGAGGTGGGGTGATGTCTTGGCACTCTAGCCCAGGCAACAGAGCAAGACTCTGTCTCGAAAAATAAACAAAGTCATTACTGAAAGTAAAATGTGCCTGATGGAGAATCCTGCCTTAACATCACAAGCAGTTTGGTAATTCATCCTCTTGGCTTTCCTGAATGGAAACTACCAAAATTTTCAAGGTTAACTGTGCGTTGGAGAAAGAGAAATACCCAAACCTTTCAGGGATTATTGGACATTGGTTCTGATAGTGAGTTCTGGGGAAACCAGAATGCTACTGTGGTCTTCTGGTCATGGTGGGGACTGGCGAGGATCAAAGGATAACTGGGTCAATGACCCAAAAGCACTTTACCATAATCCCGCTGGGACCTGAAGACACCACGTGGTTATTTTCCCTGTTCCTCAATGTTTTATTGGTGTAGATATCCTCAGGAACTGGCAGAATCTGCACAATAACTTAGGACCTATGGAGGAATGGCTGTTACAGTAGAAAAAAATAGAATAAAAGCCCCATTGGCTCTTCACTCAATTAAGAGTGAATCAAAAGCAATGTTTCATTCATATTATGAATAGTATCTCTAAAGTCTTGAAGAAATTCAGGGTTAAGGATTTGGATCACATCCCTACTTAATTTTCTAGTTTAACCACTGCAAAACGTAGATGGTTCTTAGAAAATGAGAAATATTTTAAGCTAAATCAGGTGAAGACTCCCCTTGCTGCTCTTGTGCATGAAAACCTGATAGCATCTAACTATAAGCATCTGTGCCTCTTTGTCTACGGTCTTTCTCTTGCTACCAAAGCCAACTTGACCAAGTATAGAGCAGACCAGAAGTACCAGGGGATTAACACACCCATGGAATAGCCAGCAACCAAGGACTTACAAGAACCCTGAATTGGGGTAACTCTAAGATGATTACTTCACTGTCTCCCACAGTTCCCCAGAGGGACTGAGACTCAATTGCCCAAAAAAGTAACCTACCTGATAATACTCCCCAAACTGGCTTCCTCCTCTTCCTTGTTTCATTCACTTCCATAATCCCTTACCCATGCTTCTTTAGATTCTCTTCCAAATAACCAGTTCTAACCAAATCCTATCTCAAGGTTTTCTTTTGGGGGAACCCAGCAGAAGAGAAATCTATGTCAGTTAGAAGCAATGGATTATAAGTAAGTTCCTTTATAGTTAAACTATCAGGAATATTCCAAGATTTCATTTGTAGAATCAGTCTATTATATAAATTCAATAATGTTGATATCAAGGCAAAAAGCATAAAAAGAAAGCCTTAGCTTATGAACCCTCGTTCCCAACTTAAAGTCACAGGACGCTTTTCAGCTTCCAATCATCCCAGAAGTACATGTTCCTATCCTTTGGGCTACTATGTTCCCTGGGGTCACCAGTATCTTAACCTTGTTCCCAGCTTATCTTAAATTCTTACCAAGACCCTCTTTTGGTCAGCTACCCTCCCTAGAAAGAAGTGCACCTACTCCAGAGGCTGACTTCTTCCAAGCGCTACGTGACCCCTCCACCTTTAACCACATCTCCTTCTCCTCTGCTTGAGCCTAGACATCTTACAACACTAGCCACTTCATAACAGGCCCAAATTCCATTAATCACCACAACAGCTCTAAGGCAGCTAGATGCTCTGACTTTAGAAGCAATTTGAATATTTGGGAATGCCCACCCCTCCGCTTCCCACGAGCCCCTCCACATGGGGCAGGACAATGGACATAAGATACGTAGACATTGAGCAATTGATAGAGGGTGCAGAAATTAGATTGCAACATGGATTAGCTTTAATGGTAAGAAACGGCTACTATATCTCATCAGTGTCTATTATCTCAGCCAATTAAGTGCTTGCTCTTTACTCCACCATGGCTTAGGAGCATGGTAGGGTGATATTGGGAGAATATTAAACAACTGTCCAACTGTAGTAATGGGTTTGGTGTGTCATCAACATGAAGGGTTAGACTTGAATTCTTATTTAAAAATAACAGAAACTTAAGCTTATCTAAGCTAAATGAAGCATGTACTTTAACAGCAGTGTCCATGAACTCTGCAGAAAGAGAGAGAGAGAAACCAATCATCTTGCGATGATTGGAATTTCTGCTGCCACCTTCAAGAAGAAAAATGAAAACTTGTGGTGTATGCATATATGCACATATGGAGGCATTGCCAGGAGACACCCCTAACCTGTTCCTGACCCTTAATTATGTACCGAGATGGACTTTCTAGCACAGGCTCGTACTTCATTTGCAGATACCATGTCATGGCCCCACTGTAATTGGTGAAACAACTCTCCCACAGCACACAAAGACACAGCCTAGGCAAGTATTGGAAGCAACCCCACTAGCACAAGGAGAATTTCTCATCCATCTCCAAGTTTTTCTGTAATGCTCTACATTCAGGGTGCATTTCCATTACAAAAACAAGTTCCTAGGAAGAAGACAGGGTTGAGGAAGGATACAAGATAAACTGGAGGCTGCAAGGGAAAAGAAAAAGAAGTGTTCTCCAGCTTGTGATGCAATCTCAGGCCAAGCACCCTTGGACTGGAATCACTCAACAGACACTGGGGAAAATTTATACTTTCAGGTCCATTGTGGTGGCACTAGAGGGAGCACGAGTGAAGTTGTAGCTGAAGTCCAGAAAAAATGCCTGTGCTATTAATAAATATGTTCTGATGTCCTGAGATTATGGAAGGGGGATTGCAGTGGGGGATGGTGGGGGAATATTGGCTAAAACAGGAAAATTAATAGATACATGGACTGCACAGGGAAGTGGGAGTAGCAGTACCAGAGCAAAGGTGGCAGGCTCACACGATGGAGCTGTTCCTTTGGAAGGCAGGGAGCAACCTCAAACAGCAAAAGATTTTCATAAAAATTCCATTGACATTTCCAATCAGCTGTGGTCATTCAAGAGAAAATCCATCCAGAATTTGGACCGGATATTTCAAGCATTAGGGAGACTTAGGGCAACTCATTCTTCCTTTCTCAGTTAGCAAGGAAAATCAACCATAAATATGGTAGACAACAAGTTCCAGAATGGAATGCAAAGTTACTATGAAGTAGCTGGCCCTTATGCAAGAAAGGCCCTGCTTTAACTGCAGCTATTAAACTCCAGTTCTTTCTAGGCTGTTGTTCTTGTAGTGATTTGATGTTACTTCTGAGTATATGTTGTGGGCCCTGACATCACACATTTTTTACTTCTCCCAACTGTAAATTCTAAAGGTGTGGTCACTAGGATGGAAGCCCTCACTAGAGAGTTATAAGCAAAGTTTGAAGAATTAGTTGCCTCCATTCCTGGATTCACAGTTTCTATACCTATAATCAGCAGTGAGGATCTCTGTGGAAGATCCCCAGTTTAAGACATTTCTGACTGTGCCAAAGGATAGCACTCAGCCTAATTCACCAGGACGCTTAACCCAGATCTTGTCCCTGACTTCCAGGAGGAAAAGGCCATTTGGAAGCCCAATGTTTTTATACCCCTCATCATCAACACCCTGCTCTAGCATATCCCCAAGTGATTTAAGTTTCTACAACAGTAGACCTTTATTATTCCAAGAAGTATCCTCCATCAACACACCAAACGTGAGGGATGTGTGGAAGTGTACAGAGAACCCATTCTCTCACATTGAGGCACTTTCCCCAACAAGAAATAAGAATGCAGTTAGTCATAATAGGAAATCTATTAAACTTGACTAGGATTTTAACAGGTAAAGATGATAACTACTGAAAGATAAAGCCTATTGAGATCCCATGTCAGTATAACCTTTAGTATGAAGTGTGGTGTTTGTCTACGAACACAAAATTTATAATCCAGAATTAAATGAGACTGGGCTCTTGATCTATTCTCCAATCAGTGACAATATTTGGTACATGGGCAAGGGCCACTTTGGGTAAGAAAACACTAGTTTAGTTAAGTTGAATTAATTTGTAATAATTTTATTCTAACTCATAATGTAACCCTTATTTGGTAGAATTAGTAAGATTAATTTGATTTTTAACAAAGCTTATAATACTACAAATATTAAGGATAAAATGCACTGTGATATTGAATTAAAAACATCTACAAGGTGTGTTTCCATTGGAACCTGATTCCTCCAAAAATCCTTTCACCTACAGAAGAAATGAGAACACTGTAAGAAATGATCAGAATCAACTGCTGTAGAACTATAGAAATTTACTAAAGGCTTGCACCAATCTGGGAATAATTTATTCCAGAAAAATTGCTGAATCTTGGTAAGAACAGGGAGGTTTATAGTTTTATAACTTGCCTTATTCCCATCTTCCCTCCTCAGCTCAGTCATAGACTCAAAATCCAATAACATACAATCACAGTGAAAACTAGCAGCCTGTCATACACTGGAGAGGATAAAATGGAGTTGGAACTCCTTCAAAGCATGTTCACAGAGAATTGTCATTATGTTGTCTGCCCGCTGGTTCCCTAGAAGATTCTGCTAACAAGGCTGTCTTTATTTGACCTTACTTAGAGCTCTCACATTGTAAAAAATCCTTTTCCCTAAGAGTGTTTGATGAAAACAATGAGAGGCAATTGTGTAATATTGTAGCTACCTGAAGCAGTAGATAATAGACAAACAATGGATTAATTAAAAAGCTTGACGGAAAAGCTGAAGAATAAGCTGTCCATAGGGACTTTGAAAAGCTATGACATATGCCTGAGAATCTAGAAGGTTTCAACCCAAAATAAGTGACTGAAGCAAAGATCTCAATCAGTGGAGGTTTATTAAGCCAAAGTTGAGGACACGTCCAGGAAAAACACAAACCACAGACAAACCTGTGGCTGTTTTTCTGAAGAGAATTTGGCAGTTTCCATATTTAAGGGGAATAAGGCATGCAGAAAGGGGGAAAAAAAAGAGCAGGGGGTGGGAAGTGAGGCAAAAAGATTATATTCTTGTGAGACCTAGGAAAATCTACATTTTATAAAAGATAAGGTGAAAATTAGAAAAGGGACTAAAGATGTCCCTGGGTAGGTAGAAGAATGGTTTGATCTATCTTGTCTCTGTTCTGCACCTAGGAAGATTAGCTTATAATTCATTATTAGTGTGGAATCAAACATAGTTAAATTTTAGGAGCTAGACTTAGCCTGTAGACCCAAAGTTACACTTTGCATGTCCTTGTTTACGAGAAGCCAGCAAGGAATTTCTTTATGAATAATCTGTGAAACCAGTCTTTTGCAGATGCCTGAGGCCTTTACTTTCCCTTTTGTGTAAGGAGTGTGTGAGCAAGGGGAGATCCTGAGATTTTTTATTTTCCTTTACAAGGCCACTTACACATGTAAAGCTGTGTGCATGTACAAGGCTACACATATGCTCAGGAAAAGCATGCCCTCAAAATATACACAGAACTTCTCAACGAAGATTGACAGACTTATGATTCCAGACATTTAAGAAAATTTCTAACCAATTTCTAATCATTTGTTGCCCACTAAGCTAACCAATCAGATACTTCAGTGGCCACACATGAAAAGGAATAGACTTCACAAAATTAGTTGCAAAAACTCACTAAACAAACAAATAACAACAAAAAATAGCAACAACAAACCCTGGACAGTGGGTAAAAATCTGAATTCCAGAGCTCCTACATTATATCATTAAAATGTCTAATTTTTAACAAAAAAATTATAAGACATGCAAAGATACAAGAAATTATGGCCCATGAAAGCACAAAAAAGAAAGTCAATAGAAACTGACCCTGAGGAAGACCAGATATTGGACATAATAGATAAAAACTTTAAATTAGCTATTTAAATATGTTCACAGAAATAAAGGAAACCATGTCTAAAGACCTACGGGAAAGTACGAAAATGATCTTTCACCAAATAAAAAATATCCATTAAATAGAAATTATTTTTAAAGAACCAAATAGAAATTCTGGAGTTGAAAAGTATAATAACTGAAGTGAAAAATTGACTAGAGGAGCTCAACAGCAGATTTGAGCAAGCAGAAGAATCAACAAACATGGAGATAGGTTGATCAAGATTATCCAGTATGAGAACAGAAAAGAAAAGACAAAGAAGAAAATGAATAGAGCCTCAGAGTCCTGTGGACACCATCAAGTTCCCAACATATGTGTAATGGGAGTCCAAGAAAGGGAGGAGAGAAAGGAGCAGAAAAAAAATATTTTATAATATTTTGGTCATAATAATGACCAAAAACTTCCCAAATTTAATAAAGTTATAAATTTACCTACCCAAGAAGCTCAAGAAACTCCAAATAAGATACACTCAGAGGTGGAATAAAAAATTTCTAAAATTGATTATGGTGATGGTTGCACAACTCTGTTAATATCCTAAAAGCCACAATTGTCCTAAGTCTGTAAATTGTATGTATGTGAATTATATCTCAATAAAGCTTTTTTTTAAAGAAGGGAATGAGGTCTTGAATCTGTGTAAACCTTGAAAATATTATGCAAAGTGAAAGAAGCCAGTCACAAAAAAGCCACATAGTATATGAGTCCATTCATATTAAATGTTCATAATAGGCATAGAGACCAAAAGTAGATTTGTACTTGCAAGGGTTGGGAGGAAGGGAAACTGGGGAGTTACTGACAATGGGTATAGGATTTCTTTTGGGGGTGATGAAAATTTTCTGCAATTAAATAGTGGCAATGGTTAAATGATCTTGTGAATATACCAAAAACCACTGAACCATGTACACTAAAAGGGTAAATTTCATGGTACGTAAATTTAAATCTCAATTTTTATAAATGCATTTCTCTCCTCCCCAAAAAATTCAGTGGTGGAAGGAGATAAAACCATTTTAAAGCTTGTACATATTTATGAGCATGTTCATGCTAGAAACTTGGTAAACTGAAATGTTTCTTTAAAACAATACCCATACCTTATTGGGAGAGTTATTACTTTGGAAAATGTCCTGTTTCTTTTTTTTAATGACTCAAAGTTTCAGGAAGAATAATAATGAGCAATCTATAATTTAAAAGGCATGACCCAGTGTCAGAGGGCAGACTGTACAGGATAGTTATCTTAGAGCTGGACCAGGACAACTCTGCTTATCTCCAGGAATGCCTGGGATTCTGGCACTGACCCAGCCAAGACAGGGACAGTGAGCTAATGATTTATGATGTGCTGTTTAAATTTCAAATTCTTCTCGTGGCAGCCAAGACCGGTTTGTTTATTGATGGCTTATACCCGTCATAACTAGTTGGACAGCCTGGCTTGGGTGTATGACCAAGAGAGATATAAAAGACCCTGCTGGAAACTTTTAAGTACCTTTCCCAAAACAAAGATTTATCATCACATAATTATTGGCAATTCAATCTGAAGACAAGGTACATTCTGGTACAAATAAGAAAGACACTGGGGAGCTGCTCCTGGAAGTTTCTTGAGCCTCTATTGCTTGCCTGCACTCTCTTGCTCATGCTGTGCTATATTTTTTGGCTTTACGGAATATGCTCTTTGAAACCTTGTAAGTCTCTCAATTATTGAACCTAGTGCACTCTTTGCATGAGTAATGCATTCCATTCTGCAGACCTTTTTTTATAAAAGGTAAAGGAGCAGCAGCCTCAGAATTCTATTTCAGTGAAACTCTCAAAATCCTGTGAGAAAATAAGTGTCGTCCTATTCCTGGGGCAGTGCCAACAACCCTGGCAGTTGTTCATGGAAAGAGATTCCAAAGAGAATGTTGCCCGTTTCCAAACCTGGAAATTCAAACCTCATTGCACAATTCAAACCATGAAAATTGGTGCATTCCACAGACAAGGGTGCAAGAGTTACATTGTAGAAGAGAAGCTTATACTGGTCAAGAACTTTCTCATCAAGGCCTGGAATTAAGGGTCAGGCAACCAACCCCAGAATCAAACCTTCAACTCTTGAGTACTGCCCCACCCCACGTTATCTAGAACACAGGTCTAAGTCAAGGATTCTCATAACTTTTTAAGGCACTTTGGCAAATCCATCACGAACATCCTCTGATAGTGTCTGGGTAGGAAAAGGTTTTGGGTTAAAATTTACCTGAACAATCCTGGAACCGGAACATTCAGTTCAGGAGAACAAGATCCCCAAAAATCTCCTACTCATACAACTGACAATCAGCTCCGATGGACCCACCAGATCCTTCCTTTGATATAGTAATATCTCTGTGACTCAGATGTTTAAATTTCACCACTGAAAAAGTATCAAGCAAATGAATCTATATCTTCATGGCTTTTGAGTAGGTGCTAGATGTTTTCCTCTGCATTTCTTGACCTCACACTACAAAGAAAGTACCCGGGGAAAGGCACCATTCCCTAAACCTAATTACCAGACCCACCTCTTCTGGTTGCTATTTAACCAGTCTGGTCATCTGCTGTCATTCATTCTGTCATCCTTTCTACTCAAAGTGTAACCAGTGAACAATGTGGCTTGCCACCACCCCAGAGAGTTTCAACAATATCCTGGCTCTCAGTTCTCTGACTTTCTCCCTGACAAAGACTCCCTATGGGTTTGCATTAGTTACTCACCTCCCTCCCACCCATGGCCATAGTCTGTACTTCTACAAGGAGCTATTTAGCTCTTTGACATGTGAATTCAACCAGCAGTTAGTCCTTTCCACTTGCTCAGAAACTAAGCAAGACTTACAAGGGAAAGTCCTGAGGCAGGCCTTCTGAAGCTGGAAAATAATTTGAACCTCTCCAAATAAATTAAGCCAGCAGGGAATTGAAGTTGATGAGGTAACTAAGTGGGCAATAAAGAACTGGGAGCGGGTGGAGAGAGAGCCATGCAGAGTGGATGAAATAAGGAGCACCTGGGGGAATCTCCCAGCCAGGGACTCTCACTACCCTAAGCAGCCCTCCACGCCATAAAACAAGTTGTCTTCCTTTCTTAGCCCATTTAGGCTGCTAGAACAAAATACCAAAAACTCAGTAGCTTACAAACATAGAAAATGTATTTCTCACAGTTCTGGAGGCAGGGAAGTCCAAGATCAAGTTACATTCAGTGTCTGGCAAGGACCTGATCTCTGGATCATTTCTTGTTGAAATTATTTCTTGTTTTCTGTGTCATCACATGGAAGAAGGGGCAAAGGGTCTCTTGGGCCTCTTTTATAAGGGTGCTAATCCCATTCATGGGGGCTTTACCTTTATGGCATAACCACCTCTCAAATGCTTCCCTGCCTAATACCATCGTATTAGGGGTAGGATTTCAACATATGATTTTGGGGGGACACAAACATTCAGACCATAGCACTTCCTTTGTCGACACTTACTGACAAAGTCTAATGAATAGTGAAGAAACAGAATCCTGATATGGGGAATGGAAGCAGAAATCTGCTAAACTTTTCTCTAAAGGTTCAGTGTTTTTCAGAAAGAAAAAAAGAGAAAAGTCCTTCTAAGTCCTTCTTTGAGGACAAAGCTTAGAACTTAGCCCTTATACCCTAAGAACTTACTCCATCCCACCTAGAAAAATAAAGAAAAGGTGAGGAGGAGAAAGAATGAGAAAAAAAAACATAGTTTTGGTTTTCCACAAGCCTTGGCTCAAGACACATCCAAATCAAGCCTCTGTCCAAATACCTTCTAATCCACCCACTTCCTTTTCCACTCATTAGAGTTTACTTAAAAACCTAGAAAGTGTACCTGCTTGACCAGTGCGCGGGCAGGAGGTCTAATTGGCTAACAGCCTAGAATACTTGCTGGTGTCCCTGGGCTCACTAATTTTATTAAATACATTTGAGCTGGATTCTAGTGTGCATGTTGCTAAAAGGAGAGATTCATTTATTCCTTCATTCAACAAATATTTATTGTTTAATTTCAATGTATTCGGTGCTGTTCTAGGCACTGGGGATCAGTTACGAAAAATACAGAAAATCAGTGTTCACAAACCTTACACTCCATTGGGGTAGTGATCTCTGTCCCACCTGAGATGGCAGACACTATGGGAGGGGTTTATTATAATGGATAAGGGGAAAAAAGGATAATGCCCAAGTTTATGCTTGAGAAACACACAATTTTTCCTATGTGTTTTTCCCATAAATTTCTCTTACGTCTTCCCAGCCTGCTGGCACAGACTGTATCCCCTCAGCCATGTCCCCTCAGCTCTGGACTTGATTCCACATATTCAAGCCCATGCCCATATTCCTGGCAACCCCATGGGCTTATGATGGAAAACAAACGGTTTAATGGAAGAAGAAATTACTTTTATACTCTCTTATTATTGATATGACCCTTGGAAATTGTATGACCAGGGTCCACACCTGTGTAGCCCTGTAGTACTCTCTCTACTACTTTTCCATCAGGGACCCAACCATTTTCTTGCCACGGCCATTTGTACAGCTGCTTTCCCAGGCCACAACATCAACACAGCTCTTCATCGGTGCCCATATCCTGACTCCCCTCTCTGTTCTCTGCATTATAATGAGAACTTCAAAAGTTTAGTTCCAGAAGCATGTCGACCAAAGTGGCTGAAGTCCAGCAACCTAAATTCATTTTTCTATATTTTTTTCCTGTCCTCAACTGGATTATCACTTCATCGCATTGGGCACAGGTAGTGTTCTCCCTTTAACTCTCAACCAGATATAGACACAAACCTTTTCCCAAGGGTCTCTTATAATATCTTGGATGTACTGGAACTTTGAAACACTAAAATAAAAAACAAACAGATAAACACAGATGGCTCAAAAACTATGAAACAGCATTAGGTATTGCCCATGTGACTACAACTAGGAATAACACTCACGTTCTTCATTCACTTCCATCTCCCCTTTGCAGCCCCCATCTGATCATTAGAGTGATCCATACATTGCTTTCAGTAATATCAAGAGAAACACAGTGACTCATGTTCCCCTCTTTCACCCTCGTGTCTCTTTGTGGCAATACTAGTGTCCTTTATGTGGCATTTCAGCGCCGCCCCCCAATCCCCGCCTGTTTTCCCTAGTGTCTTCCAAAGCTCAAATTGCTCATGTTGTAAGAGACTTTGCTAAAGGCTCTGACATATATAGGGTTAATAGGCTTTTCTTGAGAGAAGCTGCCAGGTGTTCCAGGCCACTGTCCAGACTTTCAGCCAAACAGGCTTCTTTCCAGGCTATTTCTTGTAGTTCCAGGTACCATGGAAGATTTAAAACTGGGGATGGGCGAGGTGGATATGGTTTTTAGAGGTATAAAACAAAAGTGTTTTGGAGCCTTCTCTCTCTCCCTTGTGCCTTTATCTTATACTGGGCTTCAAACGCTCAGTTTCCCTCCTTTTGTTTGGCTGTGTAGGAAGTGGCTTTCTGATTGCTAGACTGAGGTAGTTTGGCCATTGTAAGAAAAATGGAAACTTCTGGAGGTATGTCCATTTAAATGGTTGGTGTGGGGACAGGGCTGATTGTGAAAGCAACATCTCCATAGGGCAGTCTAAGGGAAAGGAAGCAGCTTGGATGAACCAGTAGTCTGCATTGAGACTAAAGCATTGTGACCTACAGGGGAAGATTCTTTTGCTCCATTCTAAGGATCACATTTTGGGAAGAGGTTAGAGAGAATTCAAAGAAGCCCCAGTTGAAGGGAGAGGAATAATAAAACTAGCACATCTTTCAGTCATTCTCACATATCTCTAATCAAAGTCCAGTGGGAACAATTCCACAGTGCTAGCAGGAAAGGTATAATCAAGGTAGAGTAGAATGGTGGTTACCAGAGTCTGGAGGGAAAGGGGAGATGTTGATCAAAGGGTGCAAAGTTTTTGTTAGACGGGAGGAATAAGTCAGGGTGTTCTGTTGCACAGCATGGTAACTATAGTTAATGATAATGTATTATATATTTCAAAATAGCTAACAGAAATAACTATTTGAGGTGATAAATACACTAATTGGCCTGATGTGATCACTCCACAATGTATACATGTATTGAAGCACCACATTGTACACCATAAATAGATATGATTATTACTCATTAATTAAAAATAAAATAAAACTTTAAAAAAGATAAAAAGAAATATATGCCACAGAGGATTCACCAAGAATTATGGAAGTGACAAAGCCTAAGCTTTACCTCTGATGGGCCTGCATTGAAGTCATGGCTCTGCCTCTTGCAAGGTAGGTGACTATAAGCTAACCAGGTAATCTGTTCCTCCATCTGTGAAATGAGAAAAATTCTTATTATGACTTTTTTTCCTGAGTACCTGGAGTATCTTCCTGAGTGATAAAGTCACTATATAACAAATAATATAACAAGTGTAGGAATTTGGTCCAACGTAGGCAACCATCCCCAAGCCATGTTAAAGGCAATATTAAGACATACAGATTGGCTCAGCAAGTGTCATTCAGCGAATTACTTTTATCCAGGGGGCTGTACCTTCCTCCTGTGTAGTTCTGTCCATAAGTTTGAACCCTGAATTTGATAATGCAATGATGTCTACACTGCTGTTCAGACCTGCTCTAATGGTGGCAGTTAGTCAGGGTTCAATTACTAAGACAAACCCAAACTTGCAATGCTGGCAAAGCCAGCTTATTGCAGGAAATGAACACAATGTAGCAAGAGCATTAAGGTAAGAATATGCATGTCGGCCAAAAGCTATATCAAGAAAGGGGTCCAAAGACACTAGGAGTGGGTTCTAAGTATTCTCCCTCTATAGGGATGTATGGGAGCACTTTTCTCTCAGGTCAGGAATTGTCCATCACCCACATATGCACAAACCCCTCAGATTCTGTGAGGCCAAAATGGAGTTACAGCCTTCCAATACTTGGCTGGTCATGTAGGCACAGTCTTGCTATATAATGGCAGAGCCCTCTGATGGTTTCACTGAGACCAAATGCAAATCATAAATCTCACTGTTACCAGTAAACAGTGCAGATAAGCTAGTACGGGGGTGGGGAAGCTTCTCATCTTGGAAGGCCACATAATTTAGCTGTAATCAAATAAGGCCACATTCAAGAAACTTCAATTAGATACACTTAAAAATGTACACTATTTTGTAAAAATCTAACTACTATGTACTTAATAATTTCAAAAAATGAAAACCAATTCTGAATTTTGAAGTTAACTAACCCTTTAATGACTTTGCTGTGTCTGCTTTTGTTGGACAGCATTTGAATATTTGCTTGCAGCATGGAGGTCCCAGTTTCAGTTGATCCTCTAGACAGGTATCAGTCATTTGTAAACATAAGGGTGTCTTGATTTGGATTAGGTGGGAGAATGCAGATTTGCAGCAATAAGTGGTTGAAAAGCAAGAAAGCATTTTTCAAGAATGTTGCCAAAGGCATGGGTATTCTACTGCATTTTCCCATATTTCTGTTGGATCTTCCTTAACATCAAACAATGACTTTAAAATGCCATCTACTGAGAGCTCAATCAATTCCATCTGTAGTTCTTTAGGTGCCTTGGTGATATCAACTAGGTGAAGATGAAATGCTAATTGAGTGTGATGTCATGATTCCAAAAGTCAGTGAAACTTTCATTGTATTCTCCAATTAATAGGTCTATAACAGCTGCATATTCTTCAAATGATTCACATATATCACCCTGCTCATCAATGACCTTCACTAACTGGGGCAAATGTTCATCCAAAATTTACTTTTGAAGAAGAAATGTTTTGAAAAAGATAGCTTTTTCGAAATGCTTGGTTTTTTTTTGCCACATATCAGATATAAAAATATATATAAAGAAATATTCAAGTCATTTTGATTTGACATAATATCACACAGAAATGCTGCATTCTTATAGAAATCTTCTTTCAATAATTCATATTGCTAATTCTGCTCTTCATAAAATTTAACTATCTGTTCTGGCAGAGATAAAATTTTGGCTAACACCTGTCCCTGTGATAGCCAACGCACTTTAGAATGATATGGCAAATCCACACTTTATACTCATCCTTCACCTTTAGCATGTCATGAAACTGATGATACCATATTGCATTTGCATAAATATAGCTAACAATACTTATAAGTTGTTGCAAAGTGTCACTTAAAACAGTAGCTTTGCCACAGATACTTTGCTGATGCAAGATACAATGAAATGAGAGGATCTGGATCTGTTAATTCTTTTTTATCTGTGCAATAAGCCCTTCATGTTTTTCTGTCATGAAAGGTGCACCATCTGTACATGTACTCATAAATTTACCAAATTCAGTCCAGCTTCATAACATTTATCTTAAAAGTTGTTAAAGATATCTATTCCCCATGTTCTGTTCGCAAGAGTGCCCAAAGCAAGTAACTCTTTGTAGCAAAGAAAATCTTCTGTTACAACCTGAATGAATAAAACCTTCAACGAGTCAGTAGTATCAGTTGATTCATCCAAAGCGATTGAACAATATATATTTTCCTTTCGAAGCATTGCATGAAGTTGTTCTGTTAAGTTGAAGGTTAATTCATGCTGCCGATCAGTTATGGTCCTCCTCGAGGACCTCGAGAGGTAGCTATTTGTACTTTGAAATGTTATCAGGATCTAAGCATCCTGCAACTTCAACAATGCATTCTTTCACAATTTCTACATCCTGAATGGCTCCCCTTTTTTCCCAAGTATGTAAGTTACTTTATATGTTGCTTCAGTGGTATTATTTCCAGATCTTATTGCTGCTTGAAAGAATTGTCTTTGCTTTTGCTTTTCATCTTTTAATTTCTGCAATACAACCTTTCACACCTCTCCCTCTAATTTAAAATATTTGTGGTCCTTATGAGACTTATAATGTTGATGAGCATTGAATTTCTTTAATGTTGATATTACAGCATCAAAAAGTAAGCCAATCATCTTATCTTTAGCAGAAACAAGATAATATTGCGATTCCCAATCCTCATTAAAAAATCTGTTTTCTTCCTTCAGCATTCTCTTGATCTTCTTTGACATGATGGGCTATTAAGCAGACAGAATTTTAAAATGCTGTCTAGCTGTGCAACTATTCACAAACTTCACTTCAATCAGAAACAGTGAACCCTTGTCAAAAGCTGATAATAGACTGGTATACTTGACCCCCATAAACTCCCACCAACCAGCCTGGTGCAATAGGGGTGCCTGTTAAAACTAAATCATGAGTGTAGCAACTGTTAATTTAGCCCTTATGGCTTACTAATGTTCTAATTGTGCCGGTCAATCTGGGAAGATTTCATTGAAACTTACTTTATTCTTTGGTATTTGAAATATGTCCATGATAAAATAAAATAAAAATATAAAAGATGAACAAAAAATGTATTAATATTAATAAAAATAAAAGAATTTGTTCTGTAAAATTTGGATTCAGTCATACGGCCGCTCTTAAGGACCTTGAAGGCCACAGGTTCACCACCCATGAGCTAGTAAAATCCTTTCCACAATTCCTCAGACTCATGATTGCAAGAGTTGCGACACTATTAATCAGTATACTCATGCCCTGACTAGGGTTCGGTGCTATGAAACTTCAGCAAAATGACTTAGGCTAATTCCAGCCCTGGTGGAATTAACCTCACAGCACACAATCCCACACCCGGTCACCAGAAGTCATTTGATATATGGTACAGCATACATCAAATCAGCCCCTAAAAATGCCCCTGTCAATGTGGCCCTAGCTCATGATTTCACATTTTCCTTTTATAGTCACACATTACTTAACGATGAGGATATGGTCTGAGAAATTCGTCCTTAGGCAGTTTTGTCATTGTGCAAACATCATAACAAACCTGAATGGCACAGCCTACTACACACCTAGGCTATATGGTGTAGTGTGTGGCTCCTAGGCTACAAACCTGTACGGCATGTTACTATACTGAATACTGTAGGCAGTTGTAACACAATGGTAAGTATTTGTTTATCTAAAGATATCTAAACATAGAAAAGGACAGTAAAAATACAGTATAAGAGATTTTTTAAAAGGGTACACCTGTACCCTTACCATGCATGGAGCATGCAGGACTGGCAGTTGCTCTGGATGAGTCAGCAAGTGAGTGGTGGGCGAATGTGAAGGCCTAGGACGTCACTGTACACTACTGCAGATTTTATAAACACTGCACACTTAGGCTACAGTACATCTATTTTTTAGTTTTTTCATTCTTCAATAATAAATTAACCTTAACTTACTATAACTTTTTTACTTCATAAACTTTTTAATTTTTTTATCTTTTTAACTTTTTTGTAATAACATTTAGCTTAAAACACAAACATTGTACAGCTGCACAAAAACATTTTCTTTATATCCTCCTATAAGCTTTTATTCCTACTTTTAACGTTTCTTATTTTACTTTTTAAACTTTTTTGTTAAAACCTCATACACAAGTACACACACTAGCCTCGGCCTACACAGGGTCAGGATCGTCAATATCACTGTCTTCCACCTCCACATCTTGTCCCACCCAAAAGCCTTTAGGGGCAAAAACAGGCATGGAGCTGTCATCTCATGTGACAACAATCCCTTCTTCTGGATTATCTCCTGAAGGACCTGCCTGAGGCTGCTTTACAGTTAACTTTTTTTATGTAAGTAGAGGTAGTACACTCTAAAATAACAATAAAAAGTATATAGCAGAGTAAATACCCAAGCCAGTAACATAGTCATTCATTATCATTATCAAGTCTTATGTACTGTACATAATTGTATGTGCTAGCCTTTTACACAACTGGCAGTGCAGTAGGTTTGTTTGCAACAGCATCACCACCAACAT
Source organism: Indri indri (assembly GCA_004363605.1). Taxonomy (NCBI): domain Eukaryota; kingdom Metazoa; phylum Chordata; class Mammalia; order Primates; family Indriidae; genus Indri; species Indri indri. Next base: position 9,549 of record RJWJ010022233.1, on the reverse strand, counting down.
GTGAGTAATGCATTGTGCTACCACGTTATGATAGCTACACGTCACTAGACAACAGGAACTTTTCGACACCATTATAATCTTATGAGACCACCATCATATATGCAGTCTGTCATTGACATGCAGCTCATGACTTTCATTTAAAATAATAGCAAAGGGAAGCTTTTGCCATCTGAGACACATTTTGCAAATTAGCTCTGTATTTACAGAGCCCTAGTACCTAAGAGAAAAATGTACCCTTAGGGATAGGGGCAGGACAGAGCTTGGAAATTGTTAATTCTCTTGGTCTCCCTCCAAAGGGCCTGAATATTTTTCAAATTGTGGGTAATCCATGTTTGCCTGAGGCAGACCCACCCTCCTGAGGGACTTACAGACAAGACCGTTAAGTGGTTAGTGTTTCTTCAAGAAGACAGTTTATCTGGTACTGAGTGCTTTTGAACTGGGAGAGGTAATTCCAGATGAGACTTCACATGCCCCCTAAAAGAGGCTCTGAAGTTGTTAACACATAAAAGGACTTCTGGCCAGGACACCCTACCCCAACATGTCAATGCATATCTAATGAAGCTGCCCACCTAATCCCGTTGTGGTGTCCTGCACCGCAAACCCCAGCACTCCTTCTATTCACAGATAGCCCATCCACCTCCCAGCCCAGCCCGGCCCAGAATAGCACAAATCAGAACAATGTGGGATAGTTGTGAATCTTTGAACACCAGACATAAATGAATAATGCTTCAGGCCGAAACTCAAATATTAATACAAAAAGACTAACAACTAACATGCTGAAAGTAAGCTACTAGGATATATTTTTAAAAAGAGGTTTGGGTATAAAAGTGCATCTGGTTATAGATTACTAAAGTACATTTGGTTATAAATTATGGAAGCATAACCACTAACCCAGTCAGACATTATCTTATTTGTAGGAAAAGGCAAAGACTAGGGTCATTTATCTTTTAAGGAATGTAATGACTCAGGCAAGAGACATGGGGAGCCATGTGCTCTACCCTGTTTTGTCTTCAAAGCATCTTTCCAAAGAGCTGCACATCGTCGCTGAGTCAGGGGCTTTGTAAAGTCGTGCTGGCAAGCAGAAATGAGCAAACACAGCTTCTTATGTTTGCTACTTTGTCTCACAGGAGTCAGAGAGATCAGATCAAATGACTACATCATAGATCTGGATGTTTAAGTGCTCCAAGGGTGATTCAGTGGTTCCATCGTTGTGTTGAGGATGACTTATGAATAACCCAACAGAAAAACAATGCAGACAAGTACAGTGGGCTTAGAGCAGTGGATCCATTGCTGTGGACCTCTCTGTCCACCATCCCAAGTATTGCTTGCCAAGAAAAAAGGTCCTAACAGTAGCTGCCTGAGAATGAGCCAATACCAGAGCAGAAGGATTTTCACATATAGTCTTTATCAGTCCATGTAGCATGAGATTGGATTGTTGCTGCCACAATAAGTCTTCAAAACCTAGAAAAATGATGCAGGAACTCAAAGGATAAGGACTGCAAAGAGCAACTAAAATCCACATATATGGTACTCAGAACAAGTGATAATCACTACCGTCCCAAACTGATGGTGCTCCATCCTTCTTTCCAGCTTTGCTGACGTGAGTGCAAGCATCACACAGCACTCTTCATCGAGTCCAAGTCTCCTTGCTATCTCCTTGCTATCTGTTCTGGGAAGGAAAGGAACAAGGATTAGCAGGACACCCCTAAGCAGCAAGATTAGTTTTTCCAATAAGAATAGTAGATGACAGCCATTGCCGGACTTTTTCCATCTAAATTTCATCTGGTTGATGATTAAGGGCAGATACCATTCTTTGTGAAAGCGAAAAACCTTAGGCAAATATCCATGTAAGGCCCTATCTCGGAGAACCATCAGTCATGAACCAATTATAGGTAAAACCCAGATACTGTGAGCTCTGAATCCTTTAGCTGAAGCCAATGGGTTTTTAGGAGCCTTCTCATGTAAAGTTCCTTGAGAATCAATATGGAGACAAAGGACCCCATAGACCTAACTTTGCTCACAGGGGTATGAATTTTGCCTGAAGGCATTCACAAGATGGAGAAGGAGTGATCCTGGGAGAGGTCAAGACTGAGGAAATGCCATCCCAAGCAGAGTTCTGTGACCTCTCAGAGCCAGTTCAGAGATATAGAAGCATACTACTAGGGATACCTACCTCCTCTCACCAGCCTGAGCTTCTCAGGTCCACGACAGAGCATGGCCTAGGCTTAGTATTCAATGAAATTCAGAGACATTCATCCTTATCTGTATGTGCAGGGTAATAATACATTATCCACTTGAGGACAGAATATCTGAAAATGGATGGATATGTTGTCTTCTTGCAAAGAGGCCCAAGAACTTGAGGCCAAATCTATTGGAGCTTGGAGAAATCAGACATATATAAACATCCTGATGAAATCATTTGCCACAGTCTAGGAGCATCCTCTAGGAAACCAAGGAGAGCTCCCTGGAATGACCCATTGGATCTTAGTTGGGAGAAACTTTTCCCAAGATGACAGAAAGTTATAGTAAGTAGTGTAACTGCTTCCTGATCCCTGGAAACAGTCTTCAATATCTGTTATTTACCAGAGGAAGCTGAAGATATAATAGATGAGTTCTCGGGGAATAGAAAGGCCCCTCTATCCCTATTGATAAAGGGGGGAATTGGGTTAGAGGAACTTTGGTGTGGAATAAGACCCAGGTTCTGGTCTCAGATTGAGAAGTCCCATTAGTAAAATCTAGTGATCTTCACCACGTACATCTCTACCCCCATAAACTGGGCATTGTGCCCCTCTAGCTAAACGGGACCTAGAAGCACTGGATATAGAAAGAGGTGGAATAGCTCCATATGGGGCAATCTAATGGGGCTGCAAACAGTCCTTATGACAGCATGTGGGGTGGGAAAGCTGCAGGATAGTGATTCCCTGAATGGGGAGATGGGCCTTTCCCCAGATGCCCTGTTAAAAATTGATAAGGCTCCTAAAGAATTCTTCTAAGTTCTCCTCAAGGAATGTTGACCCATTCTGGGATAAAGGGCTGGAAGCAGCAGGACTCTTTAGACTCCTGAGGCTTTGTTTTGGTGCCTTTTTACCAGGTCTGATACCTCTCTCAAGGGGATTGGAAATTTAAGACCAGAAATTGGGCATTGCCAGCACCAGTCCTGGTAATCCATGTCCCCTTAGATAAGCCAGCAAGGCTGCAACACCAAGTACCTCTCTGATTTCTTTTCTCTCCAGTGAGCTAATCACTGACAGATCCTTTTCCAATTCCCCATCTTGAATCTAACCCAGGATTTAGCAGCCATTTTATGTAAAGGACAAGATAGTAAGAATTTTTGCCTTTGCAGACCATACAATCTCAGCGGGAACTCCTCAACTCTGCCATTGTCACATGAAAGAAGACATAGACAATATACAAAGGAGTGTGGCTGTGTTCCAATAAAACTTTATTGACAAATAAACACAGATAGTGGGCCACATTTGGCCTGTGGGCCATACTTTGTCACCTCCTGATTTTAACTATTCTCACTCCTAGACTCAGACCTGTCTGGGACAATAATAGGTCTAGTGTGGGCAGACCTGCATGGCCTAGCCATGTGGGAGAGTCTAGAACCCTTCTGGGTCCAAGTTCTCAGCAAGAAAAAGAATGAAGGCAGATTGGCAAAGAGATACCAACTTCTCTAGCAGTTACCACAAGGGTTATCTTCTAGCCAAGATGCTTGACAATCTTTGAACAAGATTTTTTCTCCCAATATAAGACCTCTTGCTGCCCTGTATATAACCTCATTTCTGAGACCATGCAGTGAAAGCAACCATCTAACTCAGACAAACAGGTGTCCTTGTTAACCTCACAAGGTGATAATCCTTAAACTCTGACATATGGATGCGAGATAACAGTGTGAAATTGTCTTATTTGTCATTTCTCTTAGTTTTAATTTGCCTAAAAGCAAACCCCAAAACAAGGACTTGAGTACAGGTAGTTTACTTAAGAGCAGAAAGATGGATAATCCCTGTGAATGAGCTCCGAAGTCACACCCTTAGTTTATAAGATTATCTCCTGTACAGAGAGACAGTAGTGTGGCAAATAACAAGACAATTCCCTGTGCATCAAGAAAGAACCAACCCTTGCAATTATTAGTAACTCCCAGGCTCACTGTCCTACTTGGTTAACTGCTTGGTCATCCAACTTCATTCATTTAAGGCTTAACCACCTAGCTCATTTTTCCTCTCTATACTAGATCCTTCCATCCTTCTTGGAGGTTTCAACACACAAAATCCTGGTGCCTCAATTCTCTTACCTTCTTACTTCCCAAGACTAAATACTTGTATTTGTCACTCACTGTCCTGGCCACATTCTAGACCTCACCACCTGGAACCATATGACTCTCAGAGCCCTGCATTCAGACAGCACCCCAACCCCAGCATCCAGTTCTTCCCACTTGCTCGGGTGAAAGGAGGGGCTACCGTGGGCTGCAAGAACCCCAGGGCAGGGATTCCTTCCAGAAAATACTCCGAGCCCATGCAAACCCCTTCTGATCCACGGATTCACTTTTCCTCTTTAAAATGCCCCTGGATATTTCTTTGAAAGCTGACAACACAGGGAAGAAAACAGATTACCTTAACTTTTGCTTTTGTTTGTTAATTTTGGGGTGGGGAGGGAATCCAGTTGACTTTTCCCTCAGGGCCACCTCTCCTAAGGTTGAGGGTGAAAGCTGAGAAGAACTTTTTCTAAGTTTGTCTCCCAGGGAAAGGCTCTGGTCTTAATCCTAGTCCCCAGGGGATGACTCTACCTACCTAGCTAGGCAAATGGAAAACAGTGAAGGAGTTTAAAAAAAAATAAACACATAAATACAGCTCACTTTATTCTTTCTCACACCTTTGGTTAGGACAGACATAAATCATTCTTCTGCCCCAACTCCTTCCGTTTTAAGATCAGTGTTGGCTCTATCAGGCCTGTGCATCTCCAGCTGTGCACCTAAGAGGAACAATGTGCAGCCTAAGCCATGAGCTGTGTTCTGGCTATTCATGGAGATGTCTGCCCCCTGTGCCCTGGAACATTTGTAAATACCCGGGGGACGTAGACACCTAGCAGGGGCCTAACTGAATGGAGAACATATGAACTTAGACAAGATAATGGTTCACATATACAGTCATGTCTCAGTATCTGTGGGGGACTGGTTCCAGACTCCCCCACCCAGTGCCAAAATCTGCAAATGCTCAAGGCCCTTATATAAAATAAAGTAGTATTTGCACATGACCTGTATACGTCCTTCCATGTACTTGAAATCATCTCTAGATTACTTATAATGACTAATACAATGGAAATACTATGTAAAGAATCGTTATACTGTATTAAGCTTTTTATTTGTGGGTTATTTTTTTCCAAATATTTTCAGTCTAAAGTTGGTTGAATCACCATTGGTTGAATCCATGGATACAGAATCTGGAATCCACAGATTTGGAGGGCCAACTGCATTCTAAGAAATGTATATCTGTTTATATGCATATTCATGTGGAATTAAAAGTTTAATTCAAGCACTATCTTCCAGACTGTAGAAAATTGAATAAAGTACTTAATTTTCAGATTATTAACTGCTTTGATATTGTTTATTTATGGCAGTAAATAGCTTTACTGTAAGTAACTTTACAGTAAACAGACTTTACTTTTTATAAGTCTGGCAGGTTTTTGGAGTCCTATTCTGAGATGTCTATGGAGTTCTTTAAAAAATGTCTTTTTGTGATAAAATTTACATCCAAGTGTGAAATTACAGTTTTATTAAAGACAAAAATTAAGTGTTTTCAAATGTGTTTCTAAGAAACTTAGAAGAAATCAAAGTTTTCATTATCCTATTTGTTTCAGTTTCAGAAGGCTAGCCTTGCTGAAATACAAAATGCTTCGGGCATTAGTGGAAAAATGAAATAGCTCAAGTCTTATTCCCAGCTGTTTAATGCATTAAATTCTTAAGCACCATGTAACGAGTATCTGACTTCTTAAACTCTACTTTTATAGAAAAAAAGCATGAATATATTAAACGTATAATACTAGGAACAATGAAAAGAAAATAACCTTTTCTATGCTTTGATATTTCCAATTTTTCTCATTTCTGTTTCTCAAAGCTTTTCTAGATATGCTTGTTTATCTGAATTTGAAAGCACACGTCCTATGAACCTCTTACATCATTCCTTGGATAGTGAACAACAGCTATGAGCCTGATGGCAAGTCTGGTTTAGGCTTATTTTAATAGAAAATAAAGTCTTGGTTTCGTTTTCATCTACCTATCTCTTGCTATTACATTAACATATGGTTTCCAAGCTCTTTCTTTATAACATCACAGAAAACCTATTTCAGAACCAACGTAAGGATTGATTTCCCCTTACTTATAAGAAGATTCCCTGCACAATGACACAATGAGGACAGATGGCTAGAAACAGATTGGGGCAGGGCCAGCCATATACGCGCCTCCATACTGCCTGCCACACCCAGCTGTGTCAGCAAAATGGGCAAGCTCGAGAAGACCTGTGTTCAAATTCCAGTTCACATATGCATAAGTGGGATTGCTGTGGTTATATAATGGATTCGACTGTCTTCATCAGAAAAGTGAGAATACCTAACTCATAGGATTTTTGAAGGACTAAATGAGATCCATGCATAAGTTTAGCACAGTGTCAGACAGAGTAAACACTAAATGTTAGCTATGGTGGAATATTCATAATTATGTGTATGTGAATATGTTAGGTAAAATTAGGATAAGCTGTTTTCTTCTGAGTATTCCTCAGCTCTAAGCAAGTATTATCAATATACCCTTCGTCAAGGTTATATCAATCTACGTTACAACAAAAGGATGAGTAAGCCCATCTCCCAGCTTCCCAGTGTATGAACACTGAGCAGTGTTGCCTCATGTAAATGCTGACGTTAGGTCTTAATTATCATGATGATTTATGAGATAATTTCATGTTTATTGACCACTTATGTCAACTGCTGTTCATACCATTTGCCTATTTTATAAGGATGTTCTTAGACTTTAGGATGCAACATATATATGGAATCCAATCTGCCATTTGTTACAATACTTTTTTTAGTTTTTCCCTTGTCTCTAATTTTGCTTATAATGTTTGGGGTATATGGAAGCTTTAAATACTCAACTAATCAAATAAAATCTTTCTGCCCTCAAAATAAAAAGATTAACTCATGTGTTTGCCTCATATTACTTTTGGGGTTTTTTAGTACAATCAATCTGGAATTAATTTTTTTTATGAGACAGTTCCTCATTCTGTCACTGGGCTAGACGCAGTGATGTCATGATAGCTCACTACAACCTCAAACTTCTGGGCTCAAGTGATCCTCCGGGCTCAGCCTCCTAAGTAGCTGGGACTACAGGTACACGCCTGGCTAATTTTTTCTATTTTTGGTAGAGATAATCACTCTTGCTCAGGCTCTTCTCGAACTCCTGACCTCAAGCAATCCTCCCACCTCAGCCTTCCAGAGTGCTAGGATTACAGGTGCAAGCCACTGCACCCAACCTGGAATTAATTTTTACACAAGAAAATGTTCCTTTTTATTTTTAAATTTATGGCCATTTTTCCCATTGCCATTTCTCTGTCTCTTCTCCCACTGATATAAAACTCTACTTTTCTCATATTCTACATTACGTATTTTTTTATCGATAGGATTCCTATTCTACTGATCTTTCTGTTTTCCTCATTATAACTTTTAATTGTATAGCTTTATTATGGTAGGCAGAATTCTAACATGGCCTCCAGGATTTCTGGCCCCTGATATGCACACACTGTCTCCCAGTTATTCAATTAAATGCTAATCTATAAACTGCTGTGAAGAGACATTACAGATGAAATTAAGGTCTCAAATCAGTTTATTCAGGTGGGCTGACCTAATCACGTTAGCCCCTTAAAAGCACCAGTTTTCTCTGGCTGTTCTGGCTAGTCACAGAGGTGTAAATTAGAGAGATGTGTTCTCGTTGGTGTATAAAAAAGCAAATATCCCTCTATCAACCATGAAGCTTGTATTATTACAAAATCCTCTCCCACCCCCAAGGCGCATTGCTCATTAAGATAAGTGGGCTTTCCTACCTGCCACCTGTAGAATTTCTCCCACTAAACCCTATTTCCCATCTGCCAGTGAGGAGATGTGTCTCAGTAACACTTTTGTCCTCTTCACACACTGTTCCCTCATCGCCAAACCACTCTTGGTTCTCACACCCACTACTCAAGGTCATATGTCTCAGGCCCTTTGTTTGCATCAAGTCTTGTATTCAAAGTTCAGGATGTGTGTTGCTGTTTAAACTTGTTTATGTTTTTCAGTTTTTATAATTATTTTCAAATAGGTCATTACTTGTTTTTAGCACACCTGTAAGTACTATAGCTTTCAAAGCTCTTATGACTAAGTTAACTTCTTTCTGTTTATAACTAATCTGTGCTGGCATAGAGAGAAGGTATTGGATCTGTATATTTTTTTTCTCTGACTGGACACAGAGAGTTTACTGGCAATTAAGGTGTAAATGGATGAAAAAATAAAGCATTCATGTCTTAAACAGAACCATTTAGCCATCCAAATCCTCAGACACTGAAAGAATGACCTGTAATGATGTCATTCACACTATGGGGATAGTATTGCTACCTTTTATGCCTGCTTCTAAGGCATGTGTGCTTGCTGTTGGGAGAATAGATAGCAAAAAAAAAAAAAAAAGAAAGAAAGAAAAAGAAAAAAGAGAACAGTTGCTCAATCCCTTAACTTCTCCTAAGGTTCAGGTCACTTCATTTTTGGGCGTCTGAGGTTCAAGATTATTAACCAAAATATACCTTCTCTTTGCAATGAGGCTTGAGATCTCTTCATGCTTTTATAGCTTCTCACAAGGCATTCTGGAAGTCATTGTCCACTGTTGGTCATTCACAAGTCAAATATGTCTTCCCACTCCCAAGCCCAAAAAAATGAAAATTTCTTGTTGCTCTCTGGATCTGTCTTTCCTTTAACATCCCAACATTTATTCCCGTTCTTCTTTTGCCCTTATGGTTTCCATCATCTCCGTAGCCTTTATGATGAGATAGAAATGTGGAGCCCCAGACCTTGCAGTACCATAAGGGAGATTGCCTCAGTACAGGCTCGGCAGGGGTTTTAAGGCCCAGAATACAGACATTAGATGTGGCTTGCAAAGTAGACTTGTAGATTAATTTGCCTTCTGGTACCCATATCACTATAGGTATAAAAGGCAAGGAAACCACAGCTCTGTGTTCCTCCAACCTGGCAGGCACCTTACTCCACTGCCAAGACACAGAACCTCACTGTGTGTCTGTGGGATGCCTAGGAGGTTGTGGGGAACCGTGTGTACCTACCTGCATCATGTATATCCTTTTCTTGATTTATTCACTGTTTTGAGAGGATGTCAAAGTGAAAACGACCATAAATGATGACCCTCTTGTCATTTTTGCATCCCTGAACCAAATCAGAGTCTGTGTTCTGACCTAGCTTAGCCCTATTGTGGGTTCAGGTATCTCACCCTGACATCTATATCCTCAAACCTACTTTTAATTCAATCCT
>RJWJ010022232.1:0-27015 GCA_004363605.1 Indri indri | reverse complement strand
CCTGGCGTGTGATCAGGGGCTCTGCAGTTCTGCCAGGGGTGAGCGCCGGCACCACGGCACTTGGCTCACCAGCTCCCCATGCTGTTGGGTTTCTCCAACGAGGAGAAGGTGGCCTCCACTTCTCAGGGCCTGGGGGACAGGGATGGGGCCACTCACGGCCCTCCTCTCACCCGACCCCGGACGCTGCCATTTCAGCTCTCGGACTCGAAGAAGAAGCTGCAGGACTTTGCCAGCACCGTGGAAGCCATGGAAGAGGGTAAGAAGAGGTTCCAGAAGGAAATCGAAAACCTCACCCAGCAGTACGAAGAGAAGGCAGCTGCTTATGACAAACTGGAAAAGACCAAGAACAGGCTTCAGCAGGAGCTGGACGACCTGGTCGTCGATTTGGACAACCAGCGGCAACTAGTGTCCAACCTGGAAAAGAAGCAGAGGAAGTTTGATCAGGTGGGCCCTGGGGTGTTCCCCACCTTCCCAGACACGGGCTGGGGGCGTCAGGTCTGCGTGGCACCAGGCGTGGCTGCTGTGTCTGTGTCCCATCCCCCCTTTGCTGGATGCAATGGAAGGCTACCTTGTCTGGCTTTGGGAAGCCATGGAACATTGAGGCCACCACAGCACAGTGAGGGCAGCGCAGAAGCCTCGATGACAGTGACTTTTCTAGGTGCTGCCACCATCACGACGGCCATCAGCACACACAGTGATGCCATAGTTTCTAGCCCTGATGTGAGGTTCATTTATTCACTCAACAAGTATTTATTAACTACCTGTTGAGTAATCCAAGTTATTCATTTTCTCCCCTCTAAATACCACTTTTTCCAACATTTCATTATGTATAATTTCAAGCCCACAGCGGTTTCAGGAATTGTACAGTGAACACCTGCAGTCACCACCTGGGTTCAGTCTCTAATATTTGACTGTATGCTTTTAATCACATATTTATTTATAAGGCTGAATCCCCCATCCAATGCGTCTTTTGGGCACGTTTCAAAGGAAATTACAGATATCCGTACACTTCCCCTTCCACACCTCAGCACTGCATATCAACTAGAGTTCATTTTGTAAATATAATTTTGCCGCTTTTGAGGTAAAACTTACATACAACGAAATGCACAAATCTTAAGTGTATACTCAACCAAGTTCTGAAAAGCGCATATACCCATGTGACCCACACCCCCTCAATACCAACCGTGAATATATGTTGCCCATAAGTATGATTTCGTTTACAGGGGACTCAAGGTTATTCTAAAAATAGTGTAGTGCAGTATCCTACGTAGTGCAGGATTTTTGTGTTGACCGTGCTGTTTGGAGGTCCCTGTGACTCACCTATCTTTGCTGAATTCTGGAAGTCTGGGTGTTGGATGTTACAATTTATAATATACAACTCTGTCTCTCTAAAGAGACTAAGGTTAGTATGGAATGTTCTCTGGGTTGCTTTCCCAGGCAGACAGCTAAGTGTGTGCAGGCCCACCCACACCCACCCTTTCTCCACCATGGCTCACAGGGCACATTTGTGAGATAGCTGCTAGTGGCCATGAAACTACAAAAGAACAACTGGCCTCTGGCAGGACTGAATGTCACTCTGACCTCAGTAGCAGCATGTTCTAACCAACACGGGCAGCTTTAGTGGTTTCAAAGCACGAGGACCCAGCTGCGCTTTCTGGCTCTACAGCAGACCGATCTAGAAGTCAGAAAGCAAGAGCCTTATAAACGACTCCTGCAGATAATCGAAGTCGCGTCTGTCTGCACCTGGATGAATGCAGTCGGGCACAAGGCTTCTGCCCCATATCTGCAATTCAGTGACAATAAACTTTGGATATGGCGAGAAGTCACCCCTGGGTCTTCCGTTGTGTTGTAGCTGTTAGCCGAGGAGAAAAACATCTCTTCCAAATACGCGGACGAGAGGGACAGAGCGGAGGCGGAAGCCAGGGAGAAGGAAACCAAGGCCTTGTCCCTGGCTCGAGCCCTGGAGGAGGCCTTGGAAGCCAAAGAGGAACTCGAGAGGGCCAACAAGATGCTCAAGGCCGAGATGGAGGATCTGGTCAGCTCCAAGGATGACGTGGGCAAGAACGTAAGTGGCTCTGTCTTTGCCTGTCCCTGTGTCACCGACCCACCCTGAGTTTCCCGCTTTCCCGGGAGTGACGATGAGGAATGGAAGGCGGCAGCTCCTTGGGCGGGTCGGAGGGGAAGGCTCGTGTGCGAGCTCTGGGGGGCCGTCTCCGTTCCGGATGCGCATCCTGAGGGAGCCCCTAGCGAGCCGCCTCTGGCCGCGGGTTTCTCGGGCGCCTTCGCGGAGCCCAGCCTCACGGGAAGGCGCTGCCGCTCGGCCAGGTCCACGAGCTGGAGAAGTCCAAGCGGGCCCTGGAGACCCAGATGGAGGAGATGAAGACGCAGCTGGAAGAGCTGGAGGACGAGCTGCAGGCCACCGAGGACGCCAAGCTGCGGCTCGAGGTCAACATGCAGGCCCTCAAGGGCCAGTTCGAGCGGGACCTCCAGGCCCGGGATGAGCAGAACGAGGAAAAGCGGCGGCAGCTGCAGAGGCAGGTGAGCCCCGCGAGCCCCGCGGGGGAGGGCGGGGGCGTCGGCGGCCCATTTCCCTCCCCACCCCCCACCACGCTCGGGCAACCTGGGGATGAGAAGCCCACCGCGCAGGGGTTGTGCTGGGGAGGGAGCCCCGCCAAGCGCCGGCGGAGTGGCGTAAGGGACTTCTCGGGGCAGCCGGGCAGCGCGTGTCTCTCCTCCTCACTCAGCTCCACGAGTACGAGACGGAACTGGAAGACGAGCGCAAGCAGCGTGCCCTGGCGGTGGCGGCCAAGAAGAAGCTGGAAGGGGACCTGAAAGACCTGGAGCTTCAGGCCGACTCAGCCATCAAGGGGAGAGAGGAGGCCATCAAGCAGCTTCGGAAACTGCAGGTGGGGACGCCTTGAGCTGAGGGCATGGGCGGAGGGCGGGCACGGCTCCCCCCAAGGCCAGGTAGGTCGGCAGAGCAGGCTCCGAGAAGCGGGCCCACCTCTGCCGTTGGCGTCAGTGGAGCTGGGGTCTTTTCCTTCATTGTTTAGGTTTTGGTGGCTGTTTCCCGCCCTGGCTACTGCCCTCAGACTACATCAGGGTTCAGCTTCTCAGGCAGGTCTTCTGAGCCCATCTGGAACAGAGTCCTCAGGCAGCCACTGGCCACCTGAGGCTGAGGGCCGTGCCCATGCAACGGGGCCTTCTCTGTGATCAGCTGCAGAAACCTCGGCCAGGCAGAGAACTTGGTGAGTAGGGGCATCTTTGCTCACCCTTGCTGTTGACTCACGCAGGCTCAGATGAAGGACTTCCAGAGAGAGCTGGAAGACGCCCGTGCCTCCAGAGACGAGATCTTTGCCACGGCCAAGGAGAACGAGAAGAAGGCCAAGAGCTTAGAAGCGGACCTCATGCAGCTACAAGAGGTAAAGCCTTCCTCTTGCTAGGAGAGCCCAGATGGGGACACTGGTAGCCACCCTCGGCAGCCCAGGTCTGTGCCGCCAGATTTCTTCCCCTCCGCCATTCCAGATGGGTGGACCCCGCAGCAAGAGCATGGACAGACACTTGCCTTTCTCCTCTGATGTATTCGTGGGGCCTGCTCTGAGCTCAGAGGAGCAAAGTGCATTTTCAAGGGTGGCTGTACAAACTGCATGGCCCGGTGACAGGAGCAGGGTGGACTCTTGGTGGAGCTTGGCCTATCCCTGGCAGACAGCAATCTTCCTCCCCCGGCCCCCCACCCCAGGACCTCGCAGCGGCCGAGCGGGCGCGCAAGCAGGCGGACCAGGAGAAGGAGGAGCTGGCAGAGGAGCTGGCCAGCAGCCTGTCGGGAAGGTAGGGAGCCGCACGGGGAGGAAAGGGGGGGCCCTAGACTCAGAGGACAGGGAGAGGCATCCCGGACCCCCATTTTAATGCTGATGATGGCAGAGCCCTCACCTGAGCTCAGGAATGGGACAGATCCACGGTGGTGAAAGGTTTTTTCCCTCAGGGTTTTCACTGGGAGTGTGGCCAGTTCCATTTATTCTGGATGGAGGGGAGGCTGGGAAGCATCAGGGAGGAGAGAGCTGGTCCAGAGCCCAGTCCTGGCTCCCCACTGCTGTGTGACTCAGTTTCCCCGTGAGAGAATGAGGCAACCCTGAGGTAGCACTTCTCCAAGGAGAGGGGTGTTTTCTAAGCTGGGGGAGGTAGAGGCCCCCACCGCGGCTGCGACTCCCCCAGGAACACACTTCAGGACGAGAAGCGGCGCCTGGAGGCCCGGATCGCCCAGCTGGAGGAGGAGCTGGAGGAGGAACAGGGCAACATGGAGGCCATGAGCGACCGCGTGCGCAAAGCCACGCAGCAGGTGAGGGCGAGGGCCCGGGCACCACAGCGACTCCGCCCCAGCTCTCGCAAGTAACAGGGTCTGGTTCTAAAGTCCAGCGCTGGTTCACCAACATGTGTCGCAGCCTCCTGCGTGCGGGGGAGGAGGGGATGAGATCTGACAGTAGTGACCCAGCACCCCTGCCCCACTACTCCGCCTGTCAGCTGGCACCCTGCGTCTCATTTGTGGGCCAGGGCATGTCTGCGATATATCCCTGGAGCATGCCCTGGGCTGCTCCTTCAATGCTGTCCCCAGCCCTGGCCTCTTGACAGTGAGCCCTCAGGGAGCAACTGCATACTTTACTGAGTGCCAGCTCGATGGTGGGTGCCGGGGACCATCGTGTGACCTGAAGCCCCTCACAGTGTAGGGGGGGACCAGACAACTCCAGGGCAGCGTGGGACTGGCCCCTTACGCAGCCTGGGTGGCTCTTGAGCTGAGTCTTGGAGGATAAAGGAGGTGGGGGCACCCGGGACCCAGGGACGCGTGCAGAGGCTGGCCAAGGCTGGAGGCGGCAGGAGAAGGCTCATGGTCTCCGTGCCCTGCCCTGGGCTTCCACCTCATGCCTCCACCCTCCTCCCCAGGCTGAGCAGCTCAACAACGAGCTGGCCACGGAGCGCAGTGCAGCTCAGAAGAACGAGAGCGCCAGGCAGCAGCTCGAGCGGCAGAACAAGGAGCTCCGGAGCAAGCTCCAGGAGATGGAGGGGGCGGTCAGGTCCAAGTTCAAATCCACCATCGCGTCTCTGGAGGCCAAGATCGCCCAGCTAGAGGAGCAGGTCGAGCAGGAGGCCAGGTACGCAGGACAGGAGTTCCAGTCCCCGCTTGCTTATTGGTGACCAGTGGTGGGACATTAGGGAAGTCAGAGAAAAACAAGCTCAGCGGTGCCCACACTGAGGTGTGTTGTGAGAACTGAATGAGAAGACAATGCAGTGCTGTTAGCGTCACAACAGTCCTCATGACAACAGCCAGCCTTCCCCACCCTCTGTCTGCAGGGGTATCATGCTAACAGATACACCAGCAGTCCAACCATCACCCCATGCAGCACACACGGGAAGGTGTCTCACCTTAATCAGCAGTCACTGGGGCATAAGTCACAGCAGATCTGCGATGGCTGGATTTCAAGGATTCTGACCCATTCGTTTGGTTGTGGTTTTATTGATAATCCACATACCCTGCAACTCACCCATTTAAAGTATACAATTCAATGGCTTTCAGTATATTTATGATACATAAAATGATCACCACTGTCGATTCGAGAACATTTTCATCCCTTCAAAAAGAAACCCCAAACCCTTTAGCCAACCCCCCCCAACCCGGCCCCCCCGAGGCACTGGCAAACTGCCTCTCTGGATTTGCCTCTTCTGGACGTTTGGTACAAATGGAATTGCACGACAGGGCCTATGTGTCCGTCTGTCACTCAGCACATTTTCACTGTGCCATGGCGCACACTAGCACTGTATTCCTTCCCATGGCCCAGTCCTATTCCACCGTCTGACTGATCCTTGGCCCGAGTCCTCATCTGGGGTTCAGGGAAGGTGCTCGCCGAGGGCACCCACTGCAAGGGGTGCCGTCCCCATCTGAAACTGCCTGTTTTCCCCAGAGAGAAACAGGCGGCCACCAAGTCGCTGAAGCAGAGGGACAAGAAACTGAAGGAAGTCCTGCTGCAGGTGGAGGACGAGCGGAAGATGGCCGAGCAGTACAAGGAGCAGGTAGCCCCGGCCGCCCGGCCCCTCCCAGCCCCTGGCCCCCACAGGGCCTCGCCTGACCCCCTGCCCTCTCTGTGACAGGCAGAGAAAGGAAATGCCAGGGTCAAGCAGCTCAAGCGGCAGCTGGAGGAGGCAGAGGAGGAGTCCCAGCGCATCAACGCCAACCGCAGGAAGCTGCAGCGCGAGCTGGACGAGGCCACGGAGAGCAATGAGGCCATGGGCCGCGAGGTGAACGCGCTCAAGAGCAAGCTCAGGTGAGGTGCCCGTGATCCAGGAGGGCAGGCCTGGGGCTGGGGCTCCAGTCGGTTTGCACTGAGT
This sequence comes from Indri indri, assembly GCA_004363605.1. Classification (NCBI taxonomy): domain Eukaryota; kingdom Metazoa; phylum Chordata; class Mammalia; order Primates; family Indriidae; genus Indri; species Indri indri. Next base: position 20,640 of record RJWJ010022232.1, on the reverse strand, counting down.
CAATGACTCGAGCAGGCGCCTCCCTGTCCCCAAAGCCCGCACTTCCTTCCTCAGCTCCTTCCTGCTCTTCCTTCGTGGCTGAGCTACTGCAGGGCAGGCACCAGAGCTGGCCCAGATCAGGCGGGGGCCCTTACCTTCTGGTTTCTTGAACATCTCCCCTCCCGTCCTCCCAGGGAGAAGGAGGAGACACCAGCCCACTCTCTCTGGAAATCATTTCTTCATTGCAAGATGCCCTCTTCTCCTTAACCTCTTTCCTGAACATTCTCTTTCTTTCTCAGCATTCCTAACATTGTGGGCTGGGGCACTCTTTGCCGGTGGGGGCCGTCCTGTGTTCTGCAGGACGTTTAGCCACACCCCAGCCTCCGCCCACATGCAGTAGCATCCGCCCACAACTGCAATGTGACCACCAAAAATGTCTCCAGATGTTGCTAGAAATCCCGTGGGCTAAGAACGCCTGCCCTTTCTGGAGCGGGGGCTGTTTCTCTCCCCGACTCCTTGCACCTCGGGGGTTCCCTGGCTCCCCAGGGAGGCTTCCTCAGCCATGCCCGCCTGCCTGCTTTCTCCCTGGAGGTCTGAGCTCTAGGCATCCTGTCTCCCACACCACTCTTCGCTCTTCTCTGTGATCTCGCCACTCCCACGGCATGACCAGTGTCCCCACAGGATCCCCACACCACTGACACGGTCCTCCTTTCCCAGCTCCAAGCCCAGGGCCGGCCATGCAGTTCCCCCTTTCATATCCTCAACATCGGTGCCCCACCTTGCTCTGCTGTGTTCACTTGGTGAAAACACAACCCCAGTGGAACTCAACTCTCCACCTCTGCCGCAAAGCAACGCGCCTCCTGCGCTAAGAGCTGCCCCTGACCATGGAGCAGGCCTCGCAGTGCTGCCTGGACCCCCCACGCCCCTCCCTCAACTGCTCACTCTCAGCAGATGACCTTACTTCCTATGACCGCAAAGCAGGAACAATCACAAAACCGTGCACACGTTCCCATGGCCCCTCTACCCACCGCCATACCTGTGCTCGTTTGACTCTTTCCCATTTCTGTGCTGAGCTGTCCAGCACTGACCGAGGTCAGAGCCTCCATCAGACCCACACACACTCCAGAAATCCTGCCCTTCCTCCCGAGCAATGTTTTCTATCTCGTTTCATCAGCTGGGAAACCTCTAGTCCTGTTTCCCTGCTGCTCTTTACCACAAACTCCATGAGAAAAGCTCCTGGAGGTCCCCCTCCCGTTGTTCCTTGACGCCTGGCCGTGGTGACACCGTGGCCAGCGCTCACTTCACTCGGCGTGGCCCATCACCCCTCCCGCTCGACACGCTTTCCTCACTGGGCTAACCAGACACCCGCCGCCTGGATTCCCTCCCTCCCTCCCCCCCCTTCCGGCTGTCCCTCTCCATCTCCTTCGCTGGTCCCTCATCTCGAAACCTGCCTGCCAGTGGACCACCCCAGGGCGCGGTCTTGGTTCTCCTTTCAGTGCTCTCCCCGTCCCTAGCTGATCTCAACCAGTCCCATGGCTTTAGAATTCCCCCTGCAGCTAACGACTTCTCAGTTCAGATCTCCAGCCCAAACTTCTCCCCAGGACCCCAGACCCAGTTCCCACCCACACGTCTAATGCGCAGCTCACCCCTTGCATGTTGTACCCTAAGCCCAGATGGAACCTCTTCACCCCCAAACTGGCTCTGCTCACAGTCCTCCCAGCTCAGCAGCTGGAATGATGGAGTTGCCACCAGCTCAGACCACAAACCTCATGGCCATTCTTTGTTTCTCTCTCCCTTACACCCCACATCCTGTCTGTGGGCAAACCTGGTCTATGTTCGCTTAAGAATACCTGCCAGCCGGCCACTTCTGGCCCCCAACTTCGAGCCGTCGCCCCTCACCTAGAGAACTGTCACAGTCTCCTCCTCATGGGCGTCCTCCTTCCACGCAGGACCCTCGTAGTCTGTTCTCAACCCCGCCCCTCCGAGGGGCTGGGCTGAGTAGTGGGGACACAGCCACCCTGCCTCTCCACCCTGGTGCTGTCCTTTCAGCACACACGGAACATCCCCTACCGGTTCTGCCCCAGACATCTGACCCTTCTTGGGTAGTCCAGGCCAGTATGGAACAAACCGTTTTTGCCAGTCCCCAAATGAACACATACACAATGCAGGTGGAAGACCCGTCCTACCGACCTGTCGTCTGAGTCTTCTAGGTGCCCAAAAACACAAAATCGGGCACTAGAGTACCGAGACAGGTTCGCAAGCCTAGCCAGCTCCTCAGCCAATAAGGGACTGCAAAGCAGGTTTCACACAGTTCATAAATCCGGCCCCAGAAATCCCAACACAAGCCCTCTCTAAAGCCTGGCCCAGGCACCTGCCATCTGCCAGACTGCCAGTCAGCTGAGTGCAAAAGGCACTGGCCTCAACCTTCTTGCTAGAGGCACGAGAACTAACAAAGACCACGTAATAGTAATATTGTTCCAACACTGACCTCTTGGACTAGGCTGTCAAATGCCTTGACCTTCCTGAACAGGCATGCAATGAAGAGATTTACGGGTGGTTCTTAAAAGCAGCTCTGAAGTTTCCCTTTAATTGAAAAGGCCGCTTGTCCTTGGGTGTGCCGGACTCGCCAAGAGCTCTTGCCTTCAGACGCTTCGCGCCTGCAAGGCTGACTCGAAAGTGCCTTTAAGGACTGAAGTGAAGCAAATGCCTTTGACAGTTAAAAACGTGCGTAATCAGGCTGCTGCCCGGGTGCCGACGGTAACCCCCGGGGGTTCTCTCTCTCTGTTTCAGAGGGCCCCCCCCACAGGAAACTTCGCAATGACTCACCAGGTATCATGACTCCAGCTTCGTGGCTCCTGTGTCTTTCACTCAGTTTCCGTTTCCTTTCTGCCCAGCACCCCCCCGCCCCCGCCCCGTTTTTTAAGCCCTCGAAAATTTCCCTGAGAGTCCTATAAAACCTGAAGGCTTGGATCTCTTAGTTCAAAACTGCCTTTAATCAAAACCAAGATCAGGACAACGAGTAGACCTCATCGCTTGACCCATTCTCCTTCCCACCTTCCGGGCAGCGCATGTGATGGGGCACCCAACCCGTGCCTTTTGCACCGCGTCCTGACGAGATGTTAAGAGGCTGTGTGTGTGTGTTGCTTGGATTTTTCTTACCCTGGTGCGAAGGGTCACTCTTACGCTGTTAGGACACGTGGCAGTGCTGTCCTCCGTTGTCCAGTTAAGACACCCCACTGAGTGTGACACTTCCACAATCTGGGTACCTTCCTAGAGAAGGGACTCGGCTTCAATTTGGCTGGCCTGTGTCACAAACCCGAAATAACAAAGCACAGGTTCTTGGTAACTCGTCCTCCCACGATCAAGCTTCCACAAACTTGTCTGCGAGAGAAATGAGCTCACACTGCAACGTCTTACAAGGGCCGGGCTGCACGTGGCTTGAGCGAGGTCTAGCTGTTAACCGCATCTTCAGTGCCGGAGGCTGGACGCTGGCCACTGCAAAGCCGAGCGCGGTCCTGGCAGAGCCTTTTCCAGAGGCCTCACGGGAACGTACGTGTTCAAGGACTGGGGAACGGACACCCAAGGAAGCACACGGGGCCCTTCCCAAGAGAAAGCAAAGAGGCCTCCGCTTCTCTGGGATTTTGACAACTTTTCGTAGGTGATGTTTGGCAGCAGGGGCCTGACTGCCCTCTCGCCCTATGGAGAGGCCAGCCAAGCCCTAGCTGTGTCGTCTTCACTTTTGGAGAACCTCAGCTTTGCTGTCGCTACCCAAATACTTAAGGCTGGGTGAGGTTTTGGCAAGAGCTTTCGTGCCGGTTCCATGGGAGAGCAGCTAAGTCTCTGGGACACTCTGAGCAGCTTTCCTGCCAACTCATTGGGATCACAGGATGAGCTGAATTCTAGGGCTGGCCAGAGTGTAGGACCCACCAGTCAGCAGGAAACCGAGTCTGTGTAAAGCAGCAGGGCCTCACACTCTTGTATTCCTGGAGCGCCAGTGGTGCCTGGGATACCTTCTCCGAGGCCATGAATAGAATTCAAATTCTCCAGGATCCAACCCTTTGAGGAAATCTTTAGAGGAGTCCCTTACTTCCCGTAATGGACATATTTGGTATCAACCTTCATCTAGGATTCAAAACCAGTTCCTTCAAGAAAGGCACCTGAGCCAAGAGACTGCCCCGCAGGATGGCAGCCCAGCAGGGCCTGACAGTGACCCAGGGCACAATTTACTTCTTGGGTCAAGGGAGCCAACTGCTCCCTTCAATTCTGCTAGTTAGCAAACACAGACTCTCCAAGAGGCAAAGAGTGAGTGCTGGGAGCCCTGAGCTGCAGGTTAGCTACCGTTTCCCAGCCCTGGGCTGGCCCAGCAGGTTTCGAACCTGGCAGTGAAAGGGGAAGGAGAGAGCTGTGTGGGACACGCAGGGAACAGCGCAAACTGCTCCTTTCTCCCCAGACGTCTGACTCCTCTCTGACCCAAGTTCTTGGAAAACACAGTGCTAAAGAAGAAACTTTTAAAGGTCACTTCTAGAGAGACAGGCATGGAGAGAGTTCTCCAAGGGGGCTGGAAGCCTAGAAGCTTCCCACAGAAGTGAGGGAAGCTGGCCTGGCAGTGCTTAGTTGGGAGTGGCCACAGCTCTAAGTATTTATTCCTGATCGCTGCACCTCCGGAAGCCCCGTCTCCTCTACACCCGGGTGGGTTTTCCCAGTCTGGGTTTCGCCCACCCTCTGACCCCAAAAAGGCTCATGCTGGGGCTCCCCTTCTCAGCGATCACGAATCTCGGCCTTGCTTATGCCTCTAGTCTCACCTGAGTTGTTCCTTTCGGCTCAAGCAGCAGAAACTGGGGTGAGCTCACCTTCCTGCCTCTCCATCCAGCCTGTGTGTGTGGGACAGGTCGCAGACGTCTGCTTTCTTCTCAAACGGCCAGATGGCTGGAGCCCAACATGATTATTTGTTGTGGGTGCTGAAAATAGTTGAGCGTTTCTTCCAAACAGCACAGGTCAGCTGCAGGAGCATCTGACTTTTCCCTCCTCCTGCTCACCTTCCCAACCCACCCAAAGTCTCACTCCACGTGACCAGCCTTCCTGTGAAATCGGGGTGGGCCTGAGTGACAACTCAAAGGGGGCATCGGGCAGGACCAGAGAAGAGAGGTGATGGGGGCAGTGGGGACAGAGGGGTGTCCTGGCACTGGAGCTAAAATCCACTTTGGATTAACACGTACAATCTCCTTTTCTAACAAATATTCACTGAGCACCTATTTTATGCCATGCATGGCACGTACCACGGTGAGCAAAACGCAGACGAATCCCCGCCTGCAGGAACTCAGTCCAGGACGCTCTGCAGCAGCAGGGGGAGCCGTCTCACCCGTTAACCAGGGAGCACCTTCCGTGTCCTTGACCTCTTTGGAGCTCAAGGCTGCCCTTGTTCAAGGTCACCTTTTAATTAAAAACGTAAAACCCTCCGTTTTTTTCCTTTCTGAATGAGAGCAGGGAGATGTAGAAGGAGAACACAGTATGTTCTTTCTCCTTCGCCTCTGCCCACCCGGTGTGAATAAAAACACGGGGACACATGAGCCCCCACTTGCCTTTTTCTTCTTCCCTATTCGAAATCAAAGACGGCCCAATCCAGTGGGTCATCAAGTGACCAAGCCAGACATGTTTAAAAACAGACAGTCTTGCTTTGAAAAAAACCTTTCCCCCATTTCAGCTGATGAAATGTAACAACCATATACCTTAAAACTAGCCAGGATTTGTTGACCTCGACCTGAATATCTGCGTCTCATTTGTTTGTAGTGTGTTTATGTTTGTTTTCTGCCCCTTATTAAAAAAAAAAAAAACAAAAAACCTATTCCAACCTCAAGGGAGATTTCTTTACTAAAGAAACATGTTTTCTTATTAAAACCCACAGGCGAGGGAACGAGACCTCTTTTGTTCCTTCTAGAAGGTCTAGCGGGCGTAGAGTTATTGAAAATGCGGATGGTCCCGAGGAGGAGGTGGACACGCGAGATGCAGACTTCAACGGAACCAAGGCCAGTGAATGAACAACTTGCCAGAGTTTTGCACCACGGCAGGAAAAAGACAACAAAGAAAACCCAGCAGACTCGACTTAGCATTGTCTCAATCCATTTCCGAATTCCAGACTTCACAGACACCCCTCACACAACGAGTATCAAAAACACCACCCTGTATTCAGGGTATAAATTTAAGTTTTTATGATGTACCAGATGAAAAAAACCCAAAAGGAACCACAGGCACACCCTCCCGGCTCCATCAATGGATTGTGCAAGAGATGTTGAGTTTTTAGAAAAATATATCCACGGTAACCAGTCACTGGCAACTTTGTTTACATGAAATGGGGAGAAGTCACCAAAATGGGTGGCACTGCCCCCCACTCCCAACTCGTCCCCTAACTTGCATACCCTTCCAACTTCTGGAGTGAGGCCCTTGTTTGAGAATCCTTTCCCCCTCTCCTGGTTTCCACACCTCAGACACAGTTCACCGAGACCAGGTGCCTTCCGCAGTCACATGAATGAAAAAGGAGACACTGCTCCGACGGATAAGAGTAGGAACATCACACTCCTTTATACGCACCCCGACTGTACTTACGGACACCTTCACTAATAAAAAGTTATAAATCACTACAATGTGGTTGGATTTTCTGTTCAACTGTTTTCTACAGAGCAAAAGAAAGTAGGGGAAAGTTGGGTTCTTGTTCAATCCTCTGAATGACCATATGAAGTTGGGTTTTTTGAGTCTCTGTCGCCCAGGCTAGAGTGCAGTGGCATGATCATAGCTCACTGCAACCTCCAACTCCTGGCCTCAAGCGATCCTCCCACCTCAGCCTCCCAAAGTGCTAAGATTACAGGTGGGAGCCACTGTACCTGGCCAGGGTTATTTCATAAATGGGAAAACCGCGGCCTAGGGAGGTAAAGTAAATTGCCTGAGATCCCGCAGCCGGCAAAAGAAGAGCAGAGATGCAAAGTGAGATTGTCTGAGGGGCTTCTCTAGCCAGGAGGTGGGCAGCTCCTGGGGCTGGGAAGAAGGTGATGTGTGGTCAACAGGCCATTGTCCCCTGCCCTTGAACATGACCGGGAAGAACATCTTTGTCAACCAAAACTGATGTGTATATCATATGAAAAATATAAGATTTTCTTGATTTTTTTTTAAGTTAAAACACAACACTTTGCCCAATAGGGGTCCACAAACTGCTTCTATAAAGGCAAGATCTTAAATATTTTAGCCTTGGCAGGATACAATGTGGCCTATCAAATACTCATCTTTTTTTTAATGACTCTTAAAAACATAAAAAAACATTTTTAGCATGAGGGTTGTACAAACAGGCTGTGGACCCGTCTCCTTCACCTTGCGTGTTTTAGACAGACATGCCCTGCAAAGGTTCTAGTCAACACACACTTTTCCATATACACCGGTGGAATAAACAACAACCTGGTGGAATAAAATAGGAAACAGAAAAACTATAAGACTATTATATGACCGAATGCTAACATACCTTGAATGATGACCAACCGTATCCCAAATGTCTCTCTAAAAAGCTGACTTGAATAGAAATTTTTAAAAAGCACATTTCTTCATCTTTCGTTACTTGGCTAAAAAACAAAAGGTGAAAGTCTGTCACCACCATCCCAGCAAACAAGAAAGTGCAAACGTATAAAGCGGCATTGCTGACCACCACCACAAACCAGGTGAACGTTAGTTCCTCTTGACTTTATTACTCTTTTAAAAAAATAAAAGTACATCTTTTACCGATACAGGTTGGTTAGAATGTTTCTTGAGTAACGAACTCGCGCTGGCAGCCCTGCCTAGGTTCAGTAGTGCTTAAACAGTTCTATTTTTAACGACAGGAAACTTTCGCTGTTCTTTCAGAAAATAACTTAGTAACAAAAGGCAGGCCATGAAGCTGCGTGCACAATCCCAAAATTAGCGTGCTCTTTAACTTGCATCTGAAAGCGTGAGGCGGCAGCTCCTAACACGCAGTGACGAGCAGACACACCGTTGTGCTTTGGAAATCCGGTGTCGGCTTCTTTCTTTGACAAGGAAGCTGCCAACGACAATCTTGTGTTTTAATCTTATTTGAAGGTAAACCTGGTGACTTCATGATGGCTTTGAATGAAGTCCTGTTCTTGGGGGCTGCATTACCAAGGCCGCTCTACCCCAGTGACCTCCAAGGCCCAGGAGCAGAGGTCACCTCCACACCAGGCAGGGGACTCAGGAAAGCTAACGGTTAGGATTTACCTAAATAGGACATAGGTTTCCCATTGACCCTGGTCGACCTGAAAATTACTCTGAAACTCAAACACACCTCTAAAACCCTCAATGAGAGGCAAATTAAAAAGTCTCAGAGGTACACTACCACAGTTTTAAAAAAGGCACGTGCGCACCATTCTGTTCTCCACTTCTAGACATGATTTCAGCACGCCATAAGCACTGGGGGGGTCTTGCTCTGGAAGACAATTCCAGCTGACTAGGGATGGGGGTGGGAGCCTCTGAGACGGGACATTACAAACACCTCCCAAGACCCATCAGGACTCCTTGGGTTGGCTCAGCATGAGGGGGGGAGCCTCACCACCCACACTTCAGAGCCCTCCCCAGAGGGCCCTGTCTGTCCCTCTTAGCAATGCATGCACCAAGAGGAAGGCCAGGAATGATGAGACACTTCACAGGGACAAACGAACCCCAGGCCACAGCAGATGGCCTCAGTCATTGGCTTGGTCCACGAAGCACAAAGCGAACTACGGTGACTGCTGGCTCCTATCTCTAACTAACTTCAAACAAAACAGAACAGAACAAAAACTTAGTGTAAGGAGACGAAGAAAGGTAACAACTCCTGCACAAACATCAGGGGCTTCCGCTTCCGTGGTTTTCCTAAAGCAACATCTTGACTACACCCTGGGCTGACGGCAGCGACGGTGAGGATGTGTGTGAAGGCGGCTTCCCAAATTCCAGGCGTTTTCCCAACCTTCAGACAGAGCAAACCAAATTAAGCTGACGTAACAGCTGTGACAAATCTGGGCCCACAAAGTTATAAGGGTGAATATCAAAGAGTCGGGAACAGGACCTCACAGGGTCTCAATTTTCTCTCCTGTGAAATGAAGAAAAGGACACTGGCTATCCGGCTCTCAGATTCCCACACTCGCACAAAAAGCCCAGTCTCAGAAGACCCTCTAGAAACGTCCACTTATTTGTCAACTGAAACGTAAAACAAAAAAAAAAACAAATTCTTTTAAAAATCCTCTTCTGGAGGTCCGGAAGTTATGTGCATGCCACGTGTCCATCGCAGACCCTTGAAATTTATGCGGCTTGGGGTCCAGGGAGGTGTTGACACACCTCACACAATTCCTGAATCCAGAAGCCACCCCAATTTTCTTTAGGCAAGAAAATAACTGACACTATTAGAGGTCAGATCTGTGTTTTCCAGTCAGGTGACTGGTTTCCGGAATCTATTTTTTTTTTCTTTGAGACACAGTCTCCCTCTGTCACCTAGGCTAGAGTGCAGTGGCATCATCACAGCTCACTGCAACCTCCAACTCCTGGGCTCAAGCAATCCTCCTACCTCAGCCTCCAGGATTGCTAGGATTATAGGCATGAGCCACTGCACCTGCCCAAGGAATCTAGCTTGGCTTCTTAGACGTTCGTGCTAGTTTCCTGAAGATTCTATAGATTTCAAAAGTAAAAAAAGAAAATCTTCTAGGGGAAGCAGAACGATGTTGGAAGCTCAACTCCCGAACAAAGGATTTACACAGGACATTCTCACAGCGTGACCAAGAGTCAGGGCTATAGGATCAAACGATGAAAACGGCACTCTCCTTGGCCCTTTGCCCAAACCAGAAGCCGCCACCAAATTCTGCCTCCAGGGAGGGGAGTAGAGGATAAAGTTCACTGACATAATCCTCCAATTAAAAAAAAAAAAAATGGCTGTGGGTTAGGGATTAGCATCTCAGACCTGGAGTAGGCAGATTCTCCCCACTAATAAGAGGTTTATCAAAAGGCACTGACCCTTTATCACCCAAAGGTGCGCTGGTGCTGCTCTGCCATCTGTCGCCACCGTCCCTGTTCTTGTTCCCCCGCCCTGAGGCTGGGCCACTTGTTCGGTTTGGGGACTGATCATACACGAAGTTCCGGCAGGATGCGAGCTTGGACTCCAGTGCCTGGAGAGAAACGTGCTTTTATCTCTCAGGTTAAAGACAAGAACTCTTCTCTCTCACTGGCACAGAAAAGAACCCAAAACAATGGTTCTCAAACTGTGCTGCGCTGGAATTCCAAGGAGGGGCCCCAGAAGAATCCAACATATATTCAAGACTCAGAACCACTTGTGGAAGATATTTGGGAAGACCACTAACCCTGCTGATTAATCCGACTCTACCTGTAGGAAACGTGAAGTCAACTTTTGGAATTGTTCACTCTTTTGTTTACCTTGTTAAACATGCAGAGTGGCGGGAGGTCTGAACAAGGGCTTGGCCTGGTGGTGAACGGACCCTGAGGAAACCAAAAGGCCACTGAGACCACCCCGGGCCTCTCTGTACTCCTAACTATGCCAAACGTGAAAAGAGGCCTATGTATAGAGTAGAAAACCCGACAACCAAAAGCCAAAAGTGAAAACGTAAGAAATGAGTTGCAAGCGTCCGTGAATACGTAGCTACGAACACATACACACTCTATTCGATGACATGCTGGCAGGAATTAAATTGCACGGTCTTCCAGGTGTCATTCTTAAAAATAAACAACTACAAAGAATAGCCACATTAGTGCTTGAGCACAGAAGAACCCCTCCCCGTAATTAACACAAAACCTGAAGGCCAAGTGCTTCGCCCCAGTCTGTTCAAGATCATCTCTTAAACTCCTGGAGAAACCAAAAAAAAAGACAGAAGGCACTTTATAAATGCCCCTTGGTTTTTTCAAATTAAAGAAAAAACCACAGAAACCACCCTAATTTCCCAAACTGCCTGCAGGAAAAATGGTATAAGGAAAAAAAGACACGCCTAGGGATCAAAGGGAAGAGGCAGGGTCAGAGCTCCGGGTGCCCGGCAGTGACTCCCACGGGAAGCGCTAATGATTCCCAGGGTCGCTCAAGGACCCGCCACACCTAAAACTCAGGACGCCTCTGTCACAGGGAAAGGAACTGGTAAGATTAACCCCCTCTAACAGCCCAAAAGACAGGCGAGGCACACCGAACCCCACAGGGGCACGCAGTCTTACCCCCACTTTCCGCAGCAGGTCTCCCACGATGTTGAGGGCTGATATCCGGGCTGCGGGTGTGAGGGGGGTCCCCCCAGTGGAGTCGTCCAGGCCTGGGTGTGCAAAGAAAAGGGCACGTTACACACCAACCCAGAGCCACATCCGTGCACTAACATCTCTAAAGCTGACACCATGGGGTCAGAGGGAAGCTGACACCTTCCCTTAGCATCGGAGCTGCCCTGTCGCACCCAATCGCATAACACACCAATAGCCTATTTGACGGCCGACATTTCAAGTCCTTATGATGACGACATTATCAAACATTTACTTTCACATGTTAGTCTTTTTAAACAAAACCAAAACAAGTCCTCTGGAAATTCAAGGAATTCCATACAGTTAATTGACACTAACGGCATCTGTGATAAATACAACAGATGTGGATAGAGTGAGCCAGCTTTACAAGGGTCCCACATCATAGAGCCCCCTCTCCTCAGAGTGGGGTCTACGGCCCAGCAGTGGCAGTGTCACCTGGGCACTTGGTAGCGATGTGGCATGTCAGGCCCCATCCAGACCCACTGGGTCTCCATTCTAACTAGACACCCTGGTGAGTTGTGTACATATGACCGCATGGACAACTCTAGCCTGGGATTCTAGAGATTGCCCTAGTCTCTTTGTCCCCAGGGGACAGTGGAAAGGATAAGGCAGCAGACGGTAGTGGAAGCCTGGAGCTGGCCGGCCTGCCTGGGTTTGAACCCAGCTCTGCCACTGACTTGCTGTGTGACTTTATTAACTCAGGGCCTCAGACTCAGTGGGGACAGCACTTGCTACATGGGCCTGCAGTGAGAATTCGGTGAGGTCACAAATGCTAAGCACTTTGAGCAGAGTGGCCAGCACATACCGAGCACCCGATAATTGTCTATTATTAGCATTTGCTATAAGTGGCCCGATCGGAGTCTCACAGTTAAGCAATCGGCAGAGGGGCTGGGGTGAGAGCTCAAATTTCTCAGTTTTCCTCACACAACACAGGTTAATACACTGCATCTAGTTCTAGATGGATGTGTTGCTGGACCTACAAAATGCTTTTTCGATTTTTTTTATTTGGGCACTGACATTGCAAATTTGGGAGGTTTCACATTCAAAACAGAATTTCTGGGTTTTGGTGAAGAATGGGCAATTCTGCTGATGAAGGGCCCACATTCCTTATGGTAGAAGCAGAGTGGCTGCCACCCCCCTTCTGGATGGGGTTTCCATTCTCCACTTCGCCACAGACTCCACGACTCCCTACCACCTCACACCCAAGACACTCTTTTCATTTATCTTGATGCGCCACTGCCACAAGCATCCCAGTTTGCTCCCCGCGATACAATCTGGTCCAAAGCTTCACACCCAGGACCCACCCCAGATTTTCACCCTGGAATGCTTCGAGCAACAAAATTCCCCCGGACTCCCCACCCCTTACCACGCCTGAAGGTCCCTGGAGTGTTTAAACTGGAGCTGGGTCCCCGATGCACGATGGGAGTGGACGGCACAGAGCCAGTGGCCTGCACAGCAGTGTCTGTCCTTTCAGTTTCCACTGCACTGGGCAAGGGAGTCCTGGGTTTTTCTTGCTTCTGTTGCACAGCCAGTTCCTGCCGCAAATCTGTGCCAGGAGAAGGATTCGGACATTGAAGTCCTGCTTTGGGTTGGCAGGGTATAGGTGGGGAGGTTTGACAGTACATGCTGCTCAGGGAGAATGACCAGGGTGAAAAACTCCAGGTGGAAACCCCGAATGAAGTGAAACCCACGGGACCTTGCCTAGCAGGCTCGCAAAATGACAGGGCTTCTTTCGAGTCAAAAACGAAATGGTTTAACATTTTTTTCTTTTTGAGAAAGTCTCATTCTGTTGCCTGGGCTAGATAGAATGCAGTGGCGTCACCATAGCACACTTCAACCTCAAACTCCTGGGCTCAAGCGATCCTCTTGCCTCAGCCTCCTGAGTAACTGGGACTACAAGGAATGCCACGATGCACAGCTAAGTTTTCTACTTTTTGTAGAGACAAGGTCTCACAAAGTTGCCCGGGCTATTCTCGAACCCCTGGCAGTGATTCTCCCACTTTGGTCTCCCAAAGTGCTGGGATTATAGGTGTGAGCCACTGCGCCCAGCACAATGTTTAAAATTTTTAAAAAACTAATGGCAGTGACACACTAATACTTTTATTATTATTAAAAAAGAATTCCAACACAGCAATGTATATAGAATACTAAATAAAAATGTGCTTCCCAACGTACCCCCAAAATGCCCCTCCTCATTCATAATCACTATAACATGTGGATCTGTTCAACTTGTTCTCTGCACATATACTTTATATGTATGTATCTATTAAGCATAAAATAGAAACAGTTTTTATTAAGCATAAATGGAAACATACAACATCCGTCTATGACTTGTTCTCCCCCTTCAATGGTACGCCTTGGCAATCTTTCTATGACTGCATGGACGGTTCTACCTTGCTACTTTTAACAATGGCGTAACATTCCACGAGATAAATCCATGTCATTTATTCAACCATTTACTGATGGGCATTTAGGAATAACTACTTTTTAACTTAGGAGTTTTTCTCTTTAATCCTCCATCTACTAGCTACACATAAGAAACCAAATTAATGTTACATACAATTAATTAAGACTTAAAAAAAAAAAATCTCTTCTACACCCAAACTTGGATCATTCACCAAGCAATGTCTTGTTGCAGTTTGAAAACTCTGCTTCTGGAACTGCCAACCTCTGAAGAGCGAAAGCTGAGGAGCTCTCAGAGTTCTAAGCCAAATGCAGAAGTTGCTATCGAGTCACAAAAATAACAGGCCGGGCTAGCAATTTCACCAGAAATCTCTCCCACAAAAGTCTTGTCCTCCTCCTAAGCATCAAGCCATTCTGGTGAGTGTGTGAATTATAGACCAGGGAGAATCTTTCCTGAAATGAATTCTGCAAATCTCCAAAATAAGGGCTTAATCTGTGAACCCCAACGTTATTTCTATAAATACCCATAAGGGGTCTTTATGGGGTTGGACGATTCTTAGCACGGGGCAGAGACCAAGGCAAGATCCTGCCTGGTGTGGTCCCACGTCCTCTGACTGGACCTCCTGTGCACAGAGCAGGGTGCGGATTCCTAGTAGATGCAACCCTGGGTAAGGCCGTGAGACAAAAGGTCCCCAGGGAGGGAGAGGGGACAACGCTGGTGAAGACACGGAACAAATGCCAGGGCCTCCTACCTCTGGCTTCATCCTTCAGTCTCTGAACGGATTCCAGGAGATTCTCCTTCTCATCAAGTTCACTTTCCAGGAAGGCATTTCTTTCGATGGCTTGATTCAAGCGCTGCTCAAAGTCTTCCAGAGACATGATCGTGGCTCTGAGTAACAGAAAAGCAAAATTATCCAAGGGCGCAAACAGCAGCATCCATCAGGTGCCCGCAGACCCAGGAGATGCAAAGGGTCAGATATACCTGGGCCTGAGTCCCAGCACTGGACTTCCTAGATGCCACAGGCCTGGGTGAGTCCCCTAACTTCTGGGACTTGGGCTCTTCACCTGCAGAATGGGACTCATCATAGCTCATGAGGTGCACGAGGTCGTCCTAAGGATTAAATAAGATAATGTCCATGCAGCACTCAGCCATGAGCCAAGGCACTATCAGGACTGCAGGTGGTGACCAGCTGTTTGAGAAGAGCAGCATGCTCTGCCTTCTCTTGGAAGCTCACAATGATAACTAGTGTTAAGAACAGACTAATAGGCCAGGGGTGGTGGCTCGCACCCATAATCCCAGCACTTTGGGAGGGCAAGGAAGGATTGCTTGAGGCCAGGAGTTTGAGACCAGCCTGGGCAACACAGTGAGACCCCATCTTTACAAAAAATTAAAAAATTATCTGGGAGTAGTGGCACATGCCTGTAGTCCCAGCTACTCGGGAGGGTGAGGCAGGAGGATTGCTTGAGCCCAGGAGTTTGAGGCTGCAGTGAGCTATGATTGCACCATTGTACTCCAGCCTGGGTGACAGAGTGAGACCCTGACTCAAAGAAAAAAAAAAAAAAATACTAACTAATAGAATGCATACACAATTGAATAGCATGCAATGCATTTAAACAGGTGGAAGAGACCACCTTTAACTTCTCAGTTACTTTAAATTTTAAAAAGTTCAAAATGCGCAGCACTGGCCCAGCTGCCCTGCTAACAACCACTTTTTCTTGTGAACAATGTGAATACTGTTGTAAATGCACTGAGAAGTGTGGTAATAAAGAGATCTGTTTCACTTCGGGCAAACTACCTTCTCTGTGCCTCAGTTTCCTCATATGCAAAGCGAGGGTAGTAATAATACCTCCACGCAGGGCTGCCAGCGGGGGGGCGGGGAGGGGGTAGGTGGTGTCAGGTAAAGTAATACAGGAAGCACACGACAGAGGTTTCACATGTAAGTGTGCTCGGTACGTGCCAGCAGTTTTTACTATGGACCCCACGTCTGTCCCCAGAAGACCTTCACCATCCTGCTAACTGTATCCTGCAGTGTCCAGACGCACGTGTTTCGAGAGGAACCCAGGAGTATACACGCTGATCCTCCACCCTAAGACTAACTGGGTATCTTTGGGCAACTTAACCTCTTTCGTCCTCAGTGCATTCATTTATTAAACATATGCTACTATGTCTAGATGGAGTCATATTAGCACCTGCCCCCAAAGGGTCTTCAGAGGTAGTGAACAGGGTAATGATACCAAAAGTGCCTGATTAAAAACAAGGTGGTAATAATTAGGAGTACAATACTAGAATCAGGGGGTTTTTTTGTTTATTTTTTGAGACAGAGTCTTGCTCTGTCTCCTGGGCTGGAGTGCTGTGGTGTCATCGTAGCCTACTGCAGCCTCAAACTCCTGAGGCTCAAGCAATCCTCCTGCCTCAGCCTCCCAAATAGCTGGGATTACAGGCACATGCCACCACGCCCAGCTAATTTTTCTGTTTTTTCTAGAGATGGGGTCTCACTCTTGCTCAGGCTGGTCTCCAACTCCTGAGCTCAAGCAATCCTCCCACCTTGGCCTCCCAGAGTGCTAGGATTACAGGCGTGAGTCACTGCACCCAGCTAGAATCAGTTTAAATGACCCTAAGGTTGACATGTGAAATAGCAACAAAAAAGATAAAATACCCAGGAATTTGGGTAATGGCAAATATGCAAGGCTGTACTGTAGGGTACAGAATGCTTATGGAAGTGCAGACATACTGTGTTTACGGAGAGGAAGACCCAGTGCCATGAAGAAATCAGTTCTCCCTAAGTTAAACTGGAAAATTTAATACCATTTTAATAAAAATACAAATAGATTTTATTTGGGGGAGGCGGCACAGGGAGACTGATTTGAAAGATCCTGTGACAATGAAACAAGAATGGCCAGAAGTCGGAAAAAGAAGAGCTCAGGGAACGACCCGTACCAGATACAATGGACAAGCTGTTACAGAGCCTCGACGATGAACAACAGTACGCTACAGGTTATAAGAACGGACAGACCAGGGGAACGGGAGGTTCAGAAATAGATGACAATTTATGATAAAGATGGTCTCACAAATCACTGGCAAAAAAGATGGCAGGTTCAATTCTAGGTTTGGAGACCACTGGGTAGCTGCCTGGAAAAAAATTAATGTTGGAGTCATAGCTCATACTACAACTCAATGTAAGTTCCAACTGAATCAGAAAGTTAAACTCAGTATTTGATCGACATCTACTATTTGGCTTCCGGAATGCTAGAGAACTGAAGACCACCTTCAGCAGCATTTCTGAACTTGTGTGGATCATAATCGCATGGTTGTATGCAAGCAGCGTAACAGCATCGATAACACTGTCGAGGGGTTTTGTTCAGATTTACTGGCACCATCTGAATATTTGCTTTCAAATAAAGGTCAGCATCCTAGTTGTAACCAGACTGAAAATCACTTTGTGTACTTTATATGTTGAAATTCTGTCAATTGATGTATAAAAGCATATTTAGTATAAAACGCTTTCAGATTCATAAAAGGTTGTGAAAGACAAAAAAAAAAAAATCAAAAAAATAAATTTAAAAAAGAATAAAATGCTGCAATGATTGGTGACTGCGAAAGCTGTGAATCTCATGTAGTTACTGAGAACTTGAAAACACTTAGATTTTCAGTAAACATGAGTATTAAGGGATACATTTGTTAGATAACTAAGAACATATCCTTTTTGACCCAGTAAGTGCTTTAAAAGTCTATAGAATAACAACACATGGAAAAGTAAAATTAGATTAAGTCAATTTAAATCTCTGTAAAACTTCCGGCACCTTAGCACTCACATATTAAACTAAATAACCTTCAAGGGATGTACTGAATTTTTAGTTGATTCTGATGAGGCCCCGCGTCCTTCAAGGTTATTCCTGCACGAAGCCTCCCTCCGCGGTCAGAAGCGAGTCATTTAGTTACAGGGACACATAGCATAAGGACCATGCGGGCAACCAAACAGCTGCTGGTACTGCGAAATGATTGTTCTTGCAGCAGACTGCCACATTTTCTAAATATAACCATTAAAATGTTATAATAAAATTGTATTATTTTAAAACTTTTTTTAAATAAAACTTTGGTATTCTAGAACTTTATCCTACCTCATCTGATTTCGACACACAACTGTTCAGCATTTGGCTAAAAAGTGAAACCAGTATATCTTTAGTACAGAGAGAAAGAGAGAGAAAAGAAAAGGAAGTTAAAGAAAACATAAAAATATTAATACTAGCAAAAAACACAGGCTAAGAGCCTTATCACCCTCGGAGTACAGAAGGCCCTTCTAACTATGACTGATGAATAAATGTCACTACACAGAAATCAAATAACTTCTGTACAGGAACACATATAACAGACAAAGCTGGAAGACAAGTGACCAACTCCAAATGCTTTCATACCACAGACAAATATATAAATACCTCCTGGAAATGATGGGGAAAAAGAACCAAAATAAAACCGACAACTCAATTTAAAAACAGGCAAAGATAAACAGAGTTCATAGAGAAGAAAACAAAACAGCTCTTAAGCACACAAAAAGGAACTCCAGGTCACTCAGAAATGCACCTATTTCTCACCTTTCAACCGGCAGAAATCCAAAGTTTGAAAACCACTCTGTTAGGGAGGCTATTTATAATAGAAAGCAGGGACTTACACACTTAGCTGTTGGGAATGCAAACTGGTACAACCATATAGAGAACTGAGCAATACCCATCAAAATCACATATACATACGTCCTTTGACCCAGTTTTACTTCTGGGAATTTATTCCACAGAATCTGTGCAAGGTTACTCATTATGGTGATGATTATCATTGCAAAAGAATGGAAATGCAGCCACAGGAGACTAGATAATACATTATCATCATACCATACAGTACCAACCATACAACAGAATATTCTGTATTTGAAAAAAAAGAACAAGGAATGCTCTGTCCTAATAAAGAATGATTTCCAAGTTCTACTGTTATCTGAAAAAGCCAAATGTACAACAGTGTGTATACAATGCTTTTTTGTCAGGGAAAAAGGTCGGGGTAAATGGTTACTACGAATATCCTTTTATCTGCTTGAGTTTGTATTTTTAAAAACTCTACCCCTTTGCATATGATTTTTGAACCATGTGAATGTACTGCTACCTCTTTGTGGCAGACTATATTACTGGCTCCAATTCTTCACCCCTCCCTGCATCCACACCCTTGCCATGGCCTCAATGTGGGTGGAAAGTACTTTCCCACTCTTCAACTCAGTGTGACCATGTCACTTGATTTGATCAATGATACACAAATGGAAGTGACGGTATGCCAGTGGCTTGCCAGAAATCAGAATGTGGCTTTACATACAGTAAAGAGAGACAGGGTCTCACTCTTTCTCAGGTTGGTCTCCAACTCCTGAGCTCAAGCAATCCTCCTGCCTTGGTCTCCGAGAGTGCTAGGATTACAAGCATGAGCCACTGCGCCTGCCCCCAAATTGTTAGGGTATTGGTATAGCAGTTTACAAATTGTACACTGGACCAAAATAAAGAATCCAGAATTAGATCCCAGGATTTATGATAAGTTGACATTATGAGAGTTGAATTCCAATACAGTGGAAAACAAGTGAGTCTAATAAATAGTGCTGGACTGGCACAACTGGCTACCCACTTAAAAGAAAAAAAATGGACCCATATCTTTATTCTAGATACAAAAATTAAGTCCAAGTGAATTAAGGCATATGTGTAAAATAATTAAACAATAAAAAAGAAAACACACAGACAATCAAAAGATTGAAGAGACTCCCCTGGTGAAGTCTGGAAATTTAGAAGCTACAAAAGGAGACATAATTGATGGAATAAACATGGAAAATATTTGTATGGAAAATGATACCACAAAGTCAACAGACAAAAGATTATTCTGGAAAAAATATTTCCAAAGCAGGAGAAAAGAGCAGTGGCAAAAATATACAAAGAACTTTTAACACATTGATAAGAAAGGAGGTTCCACTTCTGGTAACGATGAAGTACCTTGTATCAGACCAAACCTCCTACAGATTACAAATATAAACTCTGGGAAAAACGTGAAAAACAATGATCCGAAGGCACTGGCAGAAACTGGAAGGGGGTCAACGCTTGGAAAAGAACAACACTGGATGATTTTGCATTTCTACAAGCTTTTTGCCTACGGCTCCAGTGATAGAAATCCAACACCAGAGGGGAGCCCCAAGTTCTGCATATTAATTTCTCCCCATCTCTGGCTTCCCCCGAACCATGCGTGCAGCCGGCAAACTTGAAGCAGCCCACCTAAGACTAAAAGAACCAGACAGATTTCAGCTACTGCTCATCACAGAGGGTACAGAGTCTGAATGCGAGTTTAGCCAAGTATATTGCCTGGAAACAAAACAAAACAGATAAAAACCCAACGTAACAGAATTCACAGTCTCTGTAACACAGCATTCACAAGGTCCAGACTACAACCCCAAATTACTGGACTTGTGAAGTGCAAGGAAAATGTGACCTAAACCCGAGAGAAAAACCACCACTGGAAACCAACCCTCAGACCAGATGACGGAAATATCAGAAAAGGCGGGAGGACCACTTGAGCCCAGGAGTTTGAGGCTGCAGTGAGCTATGATGACACCACTGCACTGCAGCCTGGGCAACACAGTGAGACCCCATCTCAATATCGGCTATTATAATTATGGTCAAGGATATAAAAGAAATCTCAGTACAGGAATAGAAATTACATTAAAAAAAAGAACCAAATGTAAATTCTAGATCTGAAAATACAATGTCTCTAAAATTAAACATTTTTTGATCCAGTTTAACAGCAGATTGGAGAAGAGAGAAGAGGAGTCTGTGAGCTTGAAATTAGATCAACATAAATTATTCAATGTAAGGAACTAAGAGAAAGTATTTAGAAGAAAAACTAAACAGAGTCTCAGGGACCTGTCTGGCAATATCAAAAGGATGTGTTTAGTTGGTGTCCCAGAAGGA